>JAFMOC010000024.1:302500-365000 GCA_019802505.1 Corydoras sp. C115
AGATTGTGAATAATGGCCGAACGAAAAAGCAGCATTAATCACAGCACCAATTCCAAAGTGGGGGCAGGCGATTTTGGCAAAAAAGTCCAAAGAAAGTTCAGCAGAGCACAGGAGAAGGTATGTAAAAATTTTCCCAGCCCTGAACCTGCTGCCAATTATTTCAGCCTCTTTTCTGTATCGATTCACAGCACCTGGGAGGAAGATTTGCTCAACATCATATAGTTATTATTCATTCATTCATTATCTCCTGCTTTATCCTCTATTAGGGTCGCGGTGGGGTTCCCCATGCCCATCCAGGGGAGAACGTCTCGGGCGCTGGGCAGATACACCCAGGACAGGGCGCCAATCCATCGCTGGGCACACACTCACACACTCAAACACACTCTATATGGGGCAATTTAGAGAACTCAATTAACTTGATCCATGTTTTTGGACTGTTGGAGGAAACCGGAGAACCCGGAGGAAACCCACGCGGACACGGGGAGAACATGGAAACTTCACCCAGATGGGGATTCGAACTGGGAATCCCTAGTGCTGAGAGGAGAACGTGCTAACCACTAAACCACCATGCCGCCCCATATAGTTATTATAATAATTAAAATGCTTTTAATACCTTTTTTAGTTATAAATTTTCAATACTTATACTATTAGGCAGATCATTTTTATTTTCTGGTGTTGTCATGCTCGAATTGTTGTTGCAATATTGACAGTGGTCACTTAATATTTAAAACAATGGACTTTTTTATGTCAAGGTTCAGTGCTATATGGCCATATTGCCCTTTTTGTCTCTCTGATCAAAGGCTTTAACTATAACTTGTTTGGCTTGTCATTCTGTAAGCCATAGATTTTTTTCACGCCACACCTCATAACAGCACTAATTTAATGACAATTATGTAACAGACCACTCATGTGTCATTTGCAAGTTAATAAAGGTTAATAAAAATATTCATTCATTATCTCCCGCTTTATCCTCTATTAGGGTCGCGGTGGGGTTCCTCATGCCCATCCAGGGGAGAACGTTTCGGGCGCTGGGCAGATACACCCAGGACAGGGCGCCAATCCATCGCTGGGCACACATTCACTCACACAGACACACTCTATATGGGGCAATTTGGAGAACTCAATTGACTTGATCAATTGACTTGAGTTTGCATATGCTTACCATGTGCACATGAATTGAACATCTGTTGCCCACATAGGATTTCCTACCCTGGTGAAAAAGGGCATCTTAATACATCCATCCATCCATTATCTTCCGCTTTATCCTATATTAGGGTTGCGGGGGGGGTGTTCCCCATGCCCATCCAGGGGAGAACGTTTCGGGCGCTGGGCAGATACACCCAGGACAGGATGCCAATCTATCGCTGGGCACACACTCACTCACACAGACACACTCTATATGGGGCTTTGGAGAACTCAATTAACTTGATCCATGTTTTTGGACTGTGGGAGGAAACCGGAGAACCCAGAGGAAACCCACACGGACACGGGGAGAACATGGAAACTCCACCCAGATGGGGATTCGAACCGGGAATCCCTAGCTCTGAGAGGCGAACCACTATGCCACCGTGCCGCCTTAATAAAAATAGTTAATAATAAATTAATTGAAAAGTATTGGAGATGATGTTATACATGTAAATACTAAACCGTACCGAATGTTTATATAAGAATCTTTATCACTGCAATGTATAAGTATGTTTAACTGTGTTTTTAGGTATTACAAAGGTTTGGTAAGGCTGAAGAGACGAGAGATGAAGAGTTTGAAATATCTGTCCGAAACTTTCAGGAACAGCAGGTAATTTATAAATTGTAGATCAAAGGTATGACTTGCAATGAAAGCAGAATTTCTGTTGTTATGCACTTTCTTTTTTAACCTTTTCTTTTTTAATCTTTTACAGAGTGATGGACACAGAATATACAAGGACCTAAAGGCATACATAAACGCTGCCAAAGGTTGCTCTAATTTGCATAAATATCTGTTAAAAACATTCATCCATCCATTATCTCCCGCTTTATCCTCTATTAGGGTCGCGGTGGGGTTCCCCATGCCCATCCAGAGGAGAACGTCTCGGGCGCTGGGCAGAAAGACCCAGGACAGGGCGCCAATCCATCGCTGGGCACACACTCACTCACACAGACACACTCTATATGGGGCAATTTTGAGAATTCAATTGACTTGATCCATGTTTTTGGACTGTGGGAGGAAACCGGAGAACCCGGAGGAAACCCACAAGGACATGGGGAGAACATGGAAAGTCCACCCAGATGGGGATTCGAACCGGGAATCCCTAGTGCTGAGAGGAGAATGTGCTAACCACTAAGCCACCGTGCCGCCCTGTTAAAAACAGTTGAATCAAATTGACTTATTTTTTACACTATATGGACAATTAGCAGACATCTCAACATTGTGTGAACATTTTGGAAAACATCCATTTCTGTTACAATATGACATCTTCAGTGCTAAAAACACCTTCCTTCATGCTCCTGTTAAAGACTATTTTAGTTTTCCCTTATCATTCCTATTTAACTTTTTCCTTCTCTCATTCTCCTTTCAGACGGCAAGGTGGCTTAGTGGTTAGCACGTTCTCCTCTCAGCGCTAGGGATTCCCGGTTCGAATCCCCATCTGGGTGGAGTTTCCATGTTCTCCCGTGTCCACGTGGGTTTCCTCTGGGTTCTCCGGTTTCCTCCCACAGTCCAAAAACATGGATCAAGTCAATTGAGTTCTCCAAATTGCCCCATATAGAGTGTGTCTGTCCTGGGTCTATCTGCCCAGCGCCCGAAACGTTCTCCCCTGGATGGGCATGGGTAACCCCACCGCGACCCTAATAGAGGATAAAGCGGGAGATAATGGATGGATGGATTCTCATTGCATTAGCATTGCTAGTGGTATGTTCCGGCTGTTTACATCCTGTGATTATTCCTTGTTCAAATAAATTTTTCAGTATGAAATTGGCAACATTATTCATCATCCATCCATTATCTTCCACTTTATCCTATATTAGGGTCGCTCGGGGGGGGGGGGGGGGGGGGGGGGGTGTTCCCCATGCCCATCCAGGGGAGAACGTTTTGGGCGCTGGGCAGATAGACCCAGGACAGGGCGCCAATCTATCGCTGGGTACACACTCACTCACACAGACACACTCTATATGGGGCAATTTGGAGAACTCAATTGACTTGATCCATGTTTTTGGACTGTGGGAGGAAACCGGAGAACCCGGAGGAAACCCACACGGACACGGGGAGAGCATGGAAACTCCACCCAGATGAGTAGGGATTCAAACCGGGAATCCCTAGTGCTGAGAGGAGAACGTGTTAACCACTAAGCCACAATGCTGCCAGGCAACATTATTGAATATGTTAAATCATTTCATGTCCAATTTGTAAAATCTAATTTTGGAAAATATGGAACTTGTGTATCTGTGGAAGTGGATGTAATATGCTCTCGTCCACAGTGATGCGAGATGCATCCAGTCGTCTGTTTCAATCTCTCTTTGATGCTTATGAGCAGGAGTGGGATGGCACTGAGGACATTGGAGCTGTTGTGGAGGTGATTATAATGCAGTTTATGAAACTGAATGTGCAAATCACTGATGTCACATCCAAACCAAATGTACTAATATACGGCTCACTACATAGGGTGAAGACCTGTTATGGAATGACTTTGAGACAAAACTAAGAGACCAGGCATTACTAACAATGGAATCTTACATGAGCCAGTTCCCAGATATGCGAGTGAGAACCACATACATTATTACAACAACACTATAATAGTATAAACTTTTTACATGTATCATTGTTATTGTACTGTATCTTTGTTCCAGGAACGAATCGCAAAACGAGGTAGAAAAATAGTTGACTATGATTCCAGTCGCCACCATCTGGAGACTTTAAAACAAGCCAAAAAGAAGGATGACGTCAAAATAGACAAAGTAAGTAGGCCTATGTGATATAAAATTAGATTTGAGGTTCTTTCTTTAAACTTCTTTTGTGCATCAAATTGTCAAAACGTCTGTTTTCTTTGGACCATGCATAAAACACGTAATGTTTAAATGTGCAACAGTATCCACTCCCATCATCAAGAAACCCCTAAATCAGTTGTGGTGCAACAAGACACAATGTAACGATATATTAACTTGTGTTGGGTTCGTCAGCAAAAAAGTGCACAAGAGTTTACAATTTCATTCATTCATTATCTCCCGCTTTATCCTCTATTAGGGTCGCGGTGGGGTTCCCCATGCCCATCCAGGGGAGAACGTCTCAAGCGCTGGGCAGATAGACCCAGGACAGGGCGCCAATCCATCGCTGGGCACACACTCACTCACACAGACACACTCTATATGGGGCAATTTTGTGAATTCAATTGACTTGATCCATGTTTTTGGACTGTGGGAGGAAACCGGAGAACCCGGAGGAAACCCACCCCGGGAATCCCTAGCACTGAGAGGCGAACGTGTTAACCACTAAGCCACCGTGCCGCCGATTTTACAATTTGTTAGAGAAAATGTCTTTTAAGGCGGCACTGTATCTGCCCAGCGCCCGAAACGTTCTCCCCTGGAACCCCTCCGCGACCCTAATATAGGATAAAGCGGAAGATAATGAAAGAAAATATATGTATATACAGTACATATAATAAATGTAAGAATATCTATATACACTATAAATAAAAATAGTATACAATAGATATAAATCTAGAATATAAAACATAAATATAGCAGCATATAAAATCCCAGGGCGGCACGGTGGCTTAGTGGTTAGCACGTTCTCCTCTCAGCACTAGGGATTCCCGGTTCGAATCCCCATCTGGGTGGAGTTTCCATGTTCTCCCCGTGTCCGTGTGGGTTTCCTCCGGGTTCTCCGGTTTCCTCCCACAGTCCAAAGACATGGATCAAGTCAATTGAGTTCTCCAAATTGCCCCATATAGAGTGTGTCTGTGTGAGTGAGTGTGTGCCCAGCGTTAGATACGCGCCCTGTCCTGGGTCTATCTGCCCAGCGCCCGAAATGTTCTCATCTGGATGGTCATGGGGAACCCCACCGTGACCCTAATAGAGGATAAAGCGGAAGATAATGAATGAATGAAAATGTCTTTCCCTTGAACCTCAGGCTGAAAATGAGATGAAAATAGCTAAGAAGATTTTTGAGGACATGAACATGGAACTAAAAGAGGAGCTTCCTGTTCTCCATGAAAGGTAATAATAAAATATTATATTGTAAAAATTAACGGATCATTTACTTTTAATAATATTGTTATTGTTAAGTAATCTTCTAAAAATACATTATACATTTTAACTGATGAATTGTTCCCTCACAGTCGCATTGGATGCTATGTAACAGTCTTTCAAGCTATTTCAAACTTGAAAGAAAACTTTTACAAAGAAATGGATCAGGTAATACTGTTGACATTATTTTATTCATTCATTCATTATCTTCAGCTTTATCCTCTATTAGGGTCGCGGTGGGGTTCCCCATGCCCATCCAGGGGAGAACGTTTCGGGCGCTGGGCAGACACCCAGGGCGCCAAACTATCACTGGGCACACACTCACTCACTCACACAAACACACTCTATATGGGGCAATTTGGAGAACTCAATTGACTTGCTCCATGTTTTTTGACTGTGGGAGGAAACCGGAGAACCCGGAGGAAACCCACGCGGACACGGGGAGAACATGGAAACTCCACCCAGATGGGGATTCGAACCGGGAATCCCTAGCGCTGAGAGGCGAACGTGCTAACCACTAAGCCACCATGCCGCCGACATTCATTCATCCATTATCTTCCGCTTTATCCTCTATTAGGGTCGCGGTGGGGTTCCCCATGCCCATCCAGGGGAGAGCGTCTCGGACGCTGGGCAGATACACCCAGAACAGGGCGCCAACCTATCGCTGGGCACACACTCACTCACACAGACACACTCTATATGGGGCAATTTGGAGAACTCAATTGACTTGATCCATGTTTTTAGACTGTGGGAGGAAACCGGAGAACCCGGAGGAAACCCACGCGGACACGGGGAGAACATGGAAACTCCACCCAGATGGGGATTCGAACCGGGAATCCCTAGCGCTGAGAGGCGAACGTGCTAACCACTAAGCCACCGTGCCGCCGACATTATTTTAACTAAAACTTTTTTTTTGCCACCGTAGCAACTAGTGAGTTACTTACCCCTTCTTTCCCACAGAATAATCAGAGTTTGCAGAATATCATGGCTGACCTCAAGGCTCAACATCCTGACAAGAACTTTGTGATTAGAAACATTAACTGGTGTGTTTTTTTTAATATCTTTTTAATGTTTACATTTTACAGATTTACAGTTTTCAGTGATGAGCACTATATATAACATGAACTCATGCGACTCGAATGCAATTAATACTGGAATCTGTAAATAGTTCATTCGTTCGAATCTTTTTTTAACAGACACAATAATTTTTAGTCTCTCTACGTCACTATGCCAGTGTGCCAACTAAGTTCTAATTGTAAAACTATTAACAAATTTGAAAACCATTGCCTACATTACATCCTGTCCATCTAGCTGTCTGTGTGTCTCTCTGTATATCTATATAGTTTCCATCCATCATCTTTGGCTTTATCCTATATTAGGGTCGCGAGGGGGTCCCCATGCCCATCCAGGGGAGAACGTTTTGGGCGCTGGGCAGATACACCCAGGACAGGGTGCCAATCTATCGCTGGGCACACACTCACTCACACAGACATGCACACATACACACTCTATATTTGGCAATTTTGAAGAACTCAATTGACTTCATCCATGTTTTTGGACTGTTGGAGGAAACCGGAGAACCTAGAGGAAACCCACGTGGACACGGGGAGAACATGGAATCTCCATCCAGATGGGGATTCGAACCGGGAATCCCTAGCGCTGAGAGGCGAACGTGCTAACCACTAAGGCACCGTGCCGCCTCTATATAGTTTAATGAAGCTATTTTTTCTATTTGACAGTGGGACCCTGAAGAGAAGATCATTTAAAGATGCACTGTCTCCTAGATCACTGAGGGCTAGCTTCTCTGATTTTCATATGAGTTACAGTCCACGTGGTTCTCTCAGGTAAAAGAAAGCTCATGATTGAAACAGAAATACCATCTATAAAAGCATGTTGAAGTTTCTGAAATATAATTTTGCATACAGTTGTATGAATTGTGAACAGTTTCTAAAAAAATATATTATTTGCATTTTGGTTCTTCAGAAGGGAACAAAGTTCCAGTTTTAGGTCTGATAGGGGAGTATACAACCCGGAGCTCCACAGCAGCCCTGTCAAACCAAAGCCTGTCAGAAACTCCAATAATAGGGTTACAGATACAGGCCCTTCAAGCAGGGAAACAAAACAAGTGGAGGAAACTTCTACTGTCATATCAGATGATACTGAGCCACACGGAGGTAGCCTCACTCCCAAAGGAATGGAGGATACAATAGAAGAGGTTCAAGAAATAGATCCAAAAAATAAAGAAAATGTACTGAGCTCAGAGCAGGATGAAAAGAGGATGGTTCTTGATCCTAAATGTGAGTTATCTCCAAATGGTGGTGACAGGAGTGGGCTGGATGGGAATGAAAATCATTGTGAGAAAGATAATCCTCAGACATCCGCGTGTGTTAAAACGGAAGAAGCCTGCAATGAGGAACACAGTGAGTCTGGCTCTTGTGAAATGGAAAACGGATTATCCACACACAATACGATGGATTCAGCAGGAACTTCCAACAAGGTGGGGGGCAGGCTTGTCTTGTCTTCATAAAAAAAAACATTTTTTATGAAGACACTGTTTCTACCATGGCTTTGTCATTATATATTTTAAATATTTATAGGAGACCACTCAAAATAATGATTCAGATGAACTGAAAATAGCATGATGGAGCATATTTTCGTCATTAATTAAGGTCAGTATTTTAATTTTTTTAATGTACATAATCTTGAAATCATTGTACTAATTATTTCTTTCTTATTTTCTTTCTTTCTTTGTAGATCTGATCTGCGTATAAATCGAATAAGCTTCATGTATTTAACTACCAGTGCAAAACTTCAGTCATTTGAGAATTGTAACATTTTTAAACGGATTAAAATAAGTGGTGTCATTTTAATTTGATTATCTACTACTTTCAACTTTTTAATCAATGAACAATTTCATTTAATTTTTGAACTACGGTTTTCCACAAGAGGGCGCCACTAACCTAATTATATTAATGTATCACAACTAGTTTTGTTGTTTTATTGTTGATTTAGGAAAATTGTGCCTTATATTTGCTGACATCTTCAGTTTACTGCTAATAATTAATAAATGAATTACTGTATATATTGTATATTTCGACTAGTAACATTCTTTTATTTGATAACATTCTTTGATAACATTCTTTGTTAACACAAACTGGCAATATTCATTTAAACAGGACATAAACCTGCAATCATTAGAAACCCTTTAGTTTCCATCCATCCATTATCTGCCGCTTTATCCTATACTAGGGTCGTGGGGGGGTTCCCCATGCCCATCCAGGGGAGAACGTTTCAGGCGCTGGGCAGATAGACCCAGGACAGGGCGCCAATCTATCGCTGGGCACACACTCACTCACTCACACAGACACTCTATATGGGGCAATTTGGAGAACTCAATTGACATGATCCATGTTTTTGGACTGTGGAGAACTGGAGAACCCGGAGGAAACCCGCGCAGACATCCCCCAGATGGGGATTCGAACCGAGAATCCCTAGCGCTGAGAGGAGAACATGTTAACCACTAAGCCACCGTGCCGCCCCCTTTAGTTTCCATCCATCCATCATCTTCCGCTTTATCCTCTATTAGGGTCGCGGTGGGGTTCCTCATGCCCATCCAGGGGAGAACGTCTCAGGCGCTGGGCAGATAGACCCAGGACAGGGCGCCAATCCATCGCTGGGCACACACTCACTCACTCACACAGACACTCTCTATATGGGGCAATTTGGAGAACTCAATTGACCTGATCCATGTTTTTGGACTGTGGAAGGAAACCGGAGGAAACCCACACGGACACGGGGAGAACATGGAAACTCCACTCAGATGGGGATTCGAACCGGGAATCCCTAGTGCTGAGAGGAGAACGTGCTAACCACTAAGCCACCTTTAGTTTCCATCCATCCATCCATCATCTTCCGCTTTATCCTCTATTAGGGTCGCGGTGGGGTTCCTCATGCCCATCCAGGGGAGAACGTCTCAGGCGCTGGGCAGATAGACCCAGGACAGGGCGCCAATCCATCGCTGGGCACACACTCACTCACTCACACAGACACTCTCTATATGGGGCAATTTGGAGAACTCAATTGACCTGATCCATGTTTTTGGACTGTGGAAGGAAACCGGAGGAAACCCACACGGACACGGGGAGAACATGGAAACTCCACTCAGATGGGGATTCGAACCGGGAATCCCTAGTGCTGAGAGGAGAACGTGCTAACCACTAAGCCACCTTTAGTTTCCATCCATCCATCCATTATCTCCTGCTTTATCCTGTATTAGGGTCGCGGTGGGGTTCCTCATGCCCATCCAGGGGAGAACGTCTCAGGCGTTGGGCAGATAGACCCAGGACAGGGCGCCAATCCATCGCTGGGCACACACTCACTCACTCACACAGACACTCTCTATATGGGGCAATTTGGAGAACTCAATTGACCTGATCCATGTTTTTGGACTGTGGAAGGAAACCGGAGGAAACCCACACGGACACGGGGAGAACATGGAAACTCCACTCAGATGGGGATTCGAACCGGGAATCCCTAGTGCTGAGAGGAGAACGTGCTAACCACTAAGCCACCTTTAGTTTCCATCCATCCATCCATTATCTCCTGCTTTATCCTGTATTAGGGTCGCGGTGGGGTTCCCCATGCCCATCCAGGGGAGAACGTCTCGGGCACTGGGCAGATACACCCAGGACAGGGCGCCAATCCATCGCTGGGCACACACTCACTCACTCACTCACGCAGACACTCTCTATATGAGGCAATTTGGAGAACTCAATAGACCTGATCCATGTTTTTGTACTGTGGAAGGAAACCGGAGAACCAGGAGGAAACCCACGCGGACACGGGGAGAACATGGAAACTCCACTCAGAGAGGCGAACGTGCTAACCACTAAGCCACCTTCAGTTTTCATCCATCCATATCTCCCGCTTTATCCTATAGTAGGGTCGCGGTGGGGTTCCTCATGCCCATCCAGGGGAGAACGTCTCAGGCGTTGGGCAGATAGACCCAGGACAGGGCGCCAATCCATCGCTGGGCACACACTCACTCACTCACTCACGCAGACACTCTCTATATGAGGCAATTTGGAGAACTCAATAGACCTGATCCATGTTTTTGGACTGTGGAAGGAAACCGGAGAACCCGGAGGAAACCCACGCAGACAACATGGAAACTTAATGGAAATTCAACTTAATCTAGTTGTGCGCCCTATTTTCACGTCATAACGAATTAGAAGACGGTTTGTAAAGGACAGGTTAAGGGATTGACTTGTGAGAACCCTGAAGCCAGGCCCTTTCTTTTGTCTGGGAGGTGTTTGAATGGCTGCTCTGCGGGGTGGTGCTCTGGAGTTTAAGAAGCAGAGGGAGGCATTGTTCCAGCTGCCGATCTCACACACGCCACATTCAAGAGGAAAGCTCGCTACAAGCCCCAATTTCACAGTCTGAGCCATTCCAGCCATTAGCAGCTTTTCTAAAAAGCGTTTGAAAGTGAAATGCGACATCCCACGAGGTGAAGACTTAACCTCAATCCGAATACAACGAAGGGACAAGTTTATCAGGTAAGTTTAACACCGCGTGTGGAGTCGAGTCTCTGCTGACGGCGTGATAGACAGCTGCTTTAGTGCTTAAAATAACTTCCCTTCTCTCAACTACAACCACGTCGGGCATTAGAACTTTAAAACACTGCAACATCTAACAAACCGAACTCATTTCGATGTTACTGTAGGTTAACTCTGTAGGACGCCTTGTCCTTATAACGCGAGTGAACGTGGCTGTTCACAACTCGTGAATTACGAGGAAGTGAGTGTTTCTACAGCTCGGTGAAAATTGGCGTTTCGTTTCCTTTATAAACACAAAGTAACCTAAACCACAGTATATTGAATGTCTGTGTTTTATTATGTGGTCGTTCGTGTCTTTTGTGTTAATTTGTAAACAACGAGAGTCGTTCGTAATATAGGTGTGTTGATCAAACAAAGCAGCGTTAGCAAATATTACTTCAGCGTTAAAGCGCCTCCCATAACAGGTATAAAGCTTTCCGTCAATGTTTTTTTTTATTATTTTTTTTCCATTTTAGCTCAAATATAAGCTTTGATAAACATGTATATTAAACACATGTAAGTAATGTCTGTTTCTTTTAGATATTCAGAAGATTCGGAACACTCATAATGGCTACCCCATCACTCAACAGTGAGTAAAGCTCTAATACTTGACATTCTTTCATTGTTGTAAGAATTAATAAGAAATAAAAAAAAGGTTTAGGTTATTATAAGTATGTTATGAATGTTGATGTCTCAAAGTTTGTAAACCTTTTATTTTTTGAAAATGTATTTTACATTTATGTATAATGTAACCAGTAGTTTTTTTTTTTTTAGTTGTTTTTTTTACATAAATATCACTTAAAATAAAGTGCATGTTATCCTGTGATTGATTTATTTTAGAGGATAATCTAATATTACATATTTGTTAGTGATTAACGTGTGTGAACCATTGTGAACTACTGTCTTCAAGTTCATTGTTGTTTGAATGTCTGACATCTGTGTCCTAAAAGACAGATGTTTTTGTTTTTGACAGATGTTTCTCTTTTTTTTTTTCTTTTCTTTTTTTTTGTCAGTTGCTTGTATAGTTTTGAATTATGTGCCTTATCACTGCTGATGATGTGCCTGAAAAAAAATAGACCCAAAGAAAAACTGATTTAAACCATTACTCTCACCACCTTCTTTCACACTTTGTGTATGGTTCTTGTTTTGAAAAACAATGGTTTCCTTTTTTTTAATGTTTTGTTTAAACCACTAGGGTAGTTGTAGGTTTGTGGAAGAAACCAGCCTTGTGACCTGAAGGTCCCTTTTTTTCGATTTCCAGTCCCACCAAGTACTATGACTGAAGTGGCCTTGGGCAAGGAACATAACCCCAGTTGCTCCCTGGGCGTCATATACAAGGCTGCACACTGTTCTGATCACATGTGCTCACTTCACTCAGTGTGTGTACATGTGTGTGTGTGTGTGTGTGTTTCACTGCACAAATGGGTTAAATGTGGATGACCAATTCCTCTGTGTGCATATGCACAGTAGGCAAAATAATCACATTTAGTTCCAAGTTTTCCAATAGCGTTTTAATTTTGTCCATATGACCATTGTTGGGAAGCAATGTTATTTTTAAAGAGCAGGGACATTTTTTTTGTAACACTGTCATGGTCATAATTGTTCGTTCTCTTATTGTTGGTGGACTTAAATTTTATTAATGAAATAAATAAATATAGTTGTGCAGAAGATGGTATGGGTTACTTTGTGATCTCTAAAACTATTACATGCTTTTCTTACAGAGTAATCTTTCTTGATTGTGCTCTCTCTTATACTATTGGCCTTGAATCTGGATTTTTACAGTCTATATGTGAATTAGTAAAATTCAGACTTGGTTTTGCAAACAGCCTCCTTATCAACATCAACTTTTTCCTGTTGTCCTCCGAAATCCTCTGTTTCAATTAAATTTGTTATAGTGATAACTGTGACATTAATTCATCTGACCTATACAAGTTTTTTGTTATTTAGTAAATATTGAAAATGCATTTGCTTAATCTGAAACACTATCCTTGGCCAAAATTACTAAGTAATTCAAAATTTCAAGTCTTTTTTCTTCTTAAGTCACACAGAGTTTGAAGACAATTAAAGCCACAGAATCTACAGTCACTGGAGGTAAGTTATTACTGTAGGATGGTTTTCTCTTCATTTTTACACATTCTCATTCACATAACAACATCTCTTCTTAAACAAACAAATGGGTAATGTGGCTTGTATTATTTGTAATTATGTGTTGTTGGCCAGTTCTGATAAATGTCCACAATTTACCCAATAAAACAATAATCACCATTATTAATATTTTTATTTTGCCCAGGCTTAATGAGGTCTCTTTGCTCTTTAATTTTAATAAGCAGATTTGGTTTGTAAACAACATCCTGATTGCAGATTTATTGTATATCTTTGTAATTCCTAATTTTGCATCCTTTTTATTTTTAAGACACACCAATATGGTCAACTCCAGGAACAGCAGACTCTACAGACTCTGTAGTCATCGGAGGTATGTTATTTCTGCAGAACAGTTTTTTTTTTGCTTTTAATTTTGGACCTTCCAACATCTAACCGAACAAAACCTGATTGATTGCTATAGCAATGTTTTATCATATGGCTGTTTGTGTTATTGCACCATTATATTTTTGCACTATGTTTATAATATTGTGACCTTTTTTAAAACTGTTGTGTACAATTGCTGCAATACCATTTAATATATCTATAAACCAATGATCTGTCTGCCTGTTTCTGTCTGTCAACTTATAGAATGCAGAACCTCATTAAAGTTACTTCTTTTTTTTAACCAAAATGTAAACAAACTTTTTAAATCAGAAATGTAATTTGCCTAACAATTGTTTTTTAAGTCTTTAAACTGCGCCCTTTAGATACTGATCCGTCTAAAATGTCCACCTGTACTGACTCGAAATGAAGCATGATATAGTACATGCTTAAACACTACACAATTAATTAATTTCTGCTAGATCAAGCACGTCATCTCTAAAAACTGAAAAGTGGCTCTCGTCAAACTTCACCAAACCTGCCTTTATGAACCTTGCTTAATGTGCTAGTACACAGTCATATGTTGGAGTTAGAAAAGGCAAGGGCCTTTTCAGCTGATCCAAAATGTCTTGATTTGCTTAACATCACAATATGATATCTCTATAGTGATCGAAAAGGATAATGACTGGTGTGTCATAGCCTTTCCGCCACTATTTCCATCCCAGGAGAAGACTGTCTTTATAGCAATAAAACTTTTAGTTTCATTGCTACCTAAATATATTACCAACTACCATAGGAAATTCTTTATATTAAAACAACTTAATGCATATTTAACAGTTTTAGACTTAAGGGGGAAAGTATGTTTAAAAGAAAATGTAAAGCGACAGGCAATTGTAAGTTTTCCCAAAAAAATTCCAAGTAAAAAAAATTGTTTGGTTGTTGGAAGTAAATACATCACTTTGGCAAAACATAAATTTGTCACCATTATTTTTTATTCCAAAATCTATGCAGTTATTGCCCCAAGGCTTTTAATTCTTATTGTGCCAATGATTGTGCCGTTCTGTCTGATGCATTGACTGAAAATATCTCAAAGTAATGTGATGTTATATATTTAGTGTGTTAAGATGTTAACAATTTGCATGCTGTTACCTGATTGTGTAATTTCCTATAACCAGACTTGGTTAAAAATATCAGCCATTTGACTGGTGTTTGTGTCTGTTTTAGTTGTGATTGTTCTGGTCTTGTGTACTCTGGCTGGCCTGGCGTTTGGGCTATACCGCTACCTCTGTCATAGCAAAGGTGTCTACAGAACAACAGGAGAACCTGCACCAGGATTAGACCCTGATCAGGTCTACCAAGACACAGTCACTGAAAATAAGAAGGAATATTTTATTTAAAGCAGCAGGTGCTGAAGAGGTGAAGCATGGTGTGGCTGTATAAATGTGTAGGATTCTGTGCTGAAAAGCTCTAAAGTGTCACAGGGTCTGTGCATCACTGTTACATTATGTTGGACTGAAGGAGTGGTTCGTGATTTTAATGCTATTAGGGTTAATTAAGATTGCTGCATTACAGGGAAAGACCTTTTGAGATGTGCAGCTTTAAACTTGTTTCCTCTTTTCTCTTTTGGGTTTATCGATGAGGGCCCCCAATGTAAACTGTTGCTTTGGAATAGCCACCTTGAAGCATCGTTAGTTGGGGCATTTTTGCCACCGTATAAGCCTTTAATTGATATCTTTGTTGAATAGATAAAAAAAAAAGTTTCAACTTTATGACTGTTTTCGATGTTTAGAAACTCACAAGTATATACGGAGTAGAAAAACATTTGACTGAAGCAACTGTTGACATTACATCACTCACATGTACAGGCTCCAGCTAATGGTTACATGTTCCTTTTGTTACAAATATGGCAAATCAAAAAACTATTTTATTGGTTGATAATTTTATGTTTGATTGCCTTTTTCCAGTTCCACCACTAAAAAGGATGTCTTTTAACCATCAAGAGGGCATCTGTGATTCTATTGTTGATATTAAAAGCCCAAACCATGTGGCATTTAGTCACCCAGAGCATAAATAACTGGCAGATGTTCATTACTTTTCCAATCAAAATATCTGGATGATTTAAAACGGAATAACTAGCTCTGCACATTTACATGTTTTCCAACTGTTCCTATCTTCTTTCAGCTTTTAGATGTTTTTAACTCAATCCTAACGTGCCTTATCCAGCAGCAAAGAACTTTACCAAAGGCAGACTGGATGATTTTATGGGTTTGGAATTTATTTCCTGCTTCATAAAGCTCCAAAAACTTGGTTACTGTTACTCTCTCATGCTGACTAGAAACAGGATTATTATAACAAGTACAATAAAGTGCAAATGGTAAAAGTTGGCATGAATGTACGTAATGCTAAAAAGTCTTCATTTATGAAACATAAAGGTCAATCAACCCGGCACTGAGTATAACCAACTTAAAACGCCGACTTTACTTTCTAGACCTACATATTGTGCTTAAAGCAACATTATTTAATTTTCCTCAGAACATAAGCTTCAAAATCATTTAGAGGTTGTAGAAAGAAGGATGTTTGCCTGAATGTCATTACTTTGTGACCAGAACAGCTGCAGGGATCTCAGCATAACTTAATGTGCAATAAGTGTGAAACAACCCGTCTGCTGAGTTGAGCTTGCCTACCAGCTGTGTTTACGCACTGGCCAGCCAAATCTAGCTCATAACATAGACTATGCATACATCAGTTATTTACAGAGCCTAAGGTAGGATTGGTGTATCGTCTTAAATAAGACACTGGCTTCATGATTCTCTATTAAAACTGAGTGCATTATCAAAATGAATTTGAAACGGTTGTTTTAATGTAAAATAATTTTAATATACCATAATGTTGCTTTTACATAGATCTTCTGTAGACTTCTGGGATACTCTAATCTCCTGCCTTTGCTGACAGTAGCTGTACAACCATGAACCATCACCATGAACTCATTAACATCATGCAGAATTAAAATCTGAAACCAATCAGAAAATTCAGTTTCTGTGAAACATCAAAGTGCCTGAAATATGTACTCAGTACTGTGTGAAGTCTTGAATGTATTATAAAACTGCCAATTACATAAATGCCAAGTTATTGAATAGCTAAAGTCATAAAGAACCAATAATGTTCTTTACATTTTATACACTGATATGTAAATTGTCCCGAGACGCTTATTTTAATATGCAAGTCAAAAAAAGGAAAACAACTGTTACATTTTCTGTGATTTTATTTTTCTTATCTTTTTTTATTTCATAACTCATTTGTGTTAATTCTCTGGATGCAGTAATATGAGACATAAAGCAAAAATCCTACAAAGTAAAATGCTTGCTAACAAATATCTGTTCATTAACTTTTAATTTATATGTGCAACTGTGGTCAACATGGTCAAATGTCTTACCATTCTTTCAGCTGGAATATAGCGGAGGTGCAATAACAAAGATGTTTCACAACCTATATACATGAAACCATATCCAGGGTGTAACTGTTGGGTGTAAAGGACTTTGTTTATAACCATGCTGCTAGAAACAAGAACAGTGAGTTTTCCAGGGTGTAGTTGCATGGTTTTACAACTAAGATTTTGACAATTACTCTGGATATGATTATTCTGGTTATATTAAATTAGCTTTTTATAATATTTAAATCTCAACAAAATTTGCCTTAAATAACAAAATGCTGCTTTAAACGTTTCTATCCTTGTATATTTATTGGCCTGTTAGCTAAAATTTTTATTGTTCATGTTCTTTATTTTCTTGAATTTCATTCTTCATAATTTGCATCTGAAGGATGATTATGATATTAACCTGTGGTATGAACAAACTGAACGTGGCCCTAATGAAGGAATTGTTTGTTTTATCATAACTGAAGCTTACCAGGGTTGTGGTGATATGTTTTTCTCACTCTATTCAAATTTAACTTGAAGATATTTGAAACTGTTGTAAAGAGAAAATGCTTTTTTTTTGCGGTCATTCTTCCATGTGTCATAATTATACACTGCACTATGAATTATTATTAAAATGATTTGGATAAAGAAAATCTAAGTTTCTATGTTGTTTAAAAATATTCTTTTCTAAGTTATAGCTATCAGTCACTTTATGACTTTAGTAAACACAGGATACTTCAGAAAAGAATTCCGCATACATGGTAAGTATGGCTGCATTTTATTATTTATTTATTTTTACTGTACCATGCTGAAGTGATGGAAGAACGAGATCAGTGTCACTGTTGCTGTCTGAAAGTTCACAAGACTGCATTCCAAACTATTTATAGTTTGTTTAGATGGTAATACTGAAACTGGTTTAGTAATTGATCAATGTTTTCTTACATTAGCATCGGGTTTGTGTGCCAGTATTATGCATTAATTATTATGACCTTTTTTTTCCCCTTTAATTGTATTTATTTAACAAATATGTATTTAGTTATTAGTAATAATTGAGTTGGGATATTTTAAATGACTTCTAATAAGTTTGGTCTTAAAACCAAAAAAATCACATGTAGGAAAATTCAGAAGGTCATCACCAATTAATTATTAATCACAAAACCAAGTGTATCCAACCAAGTGGATATTCCCAACATAAAATATATACAAGTATGTATCAAAAATAAGTTAATAATCCAGTGTAAATTTTACTGCTAAATGCCAACAATTTCATCCATCCATTATCTTCCGCTTTATCCTCTACTAGGGTCGCGGTGGGGTTCCCCATGCCCATCCAGGGGAGAACGTCTCAGGCGCTGGGCAGATACACCCAGGACAGGGCACCAATCCATCGCTAGGCACACACTCACTCACACAGACACACTCTATATGGGGCAATTTTTGGAGAATTCAATTGACTGAATTCAACTTGATCCATGTTTTTGGACTGTGGGAGGAAACCGGAGAACCTGGAGGAAACCCACACGGACACGGGGAGAACATGGAAACTCCACCCAGATGGGGATTCGAACCGGGAATCCCTAGTGCTGAGAGAAGAACATGCTAACCACTAAGCCACCTTGCAATTTCACTAATATACAAAATAAAAGCAATGGAATAAACCTGTGAACAAGGTCCTGTTTAATATTTATGGAAAAATTTCCACTATTGGTTTAAAAAAAAAAAAAAAAAACCTTAATGCTGTTTGATGTTGGAATTTGTGATGCTAGCTTCATTACGCTTGTAAATAATCCACTCCATACTTTTGTTTTTTTTTTTCCCTCAGCTTGATTACATAATTAATCTGCAGCTGAATTATGAGATGCTACAGTGTGCTATGATTCAAATGGCCTCCAATTTTATACTGTAGGTCATTTGAAAAACATACTTGATGCAAACTGTGATTTTGGTCATTCTCACAACCAGTTTTTGCCACATATGTAGTGGAGTTGATTGACTGCCATAAAATAACTTTTCATTCATTCATTATCTCCCGCTTTATCCTCTATTAGGGTCGCGGTGGGGTTCCCCATGCCCATCCAGGGGAGAACGTCTCGGGCCCAGGACAGGGCGCCAATCCATCGCTGGGCACACACTCACTCACATAGACACACTCTATATGGGTCAGTTTTGAGAATTCAATTGACTTGATCCATGTTTTTGGACTGTGGGAGGAAACCGGAGAACCCGGAGGAAACCCACGCGGACACGGGGAGAACATGGAAACTCCACCCAGATGGGGATTCGAACCGGGAATCCCTAGTGCTGAGAGGAGAACGTGCTAACCACTAAGCCACCGTGCCGCCCGCTATAAAATAACTGATGCCTCTAAATAGTTATCCTGTAATGGTTGCTAAAAGATAACAGCTCAAACTCGTCATGTAGTGAAGTCTGCCTGAGACTGCGTATTATTTTATGTGCGCTACTTTATATTAAAATAAGCATCTTAGAACAATTTATACATCAGTATATCAGTATGTATAAAATGTAAGGATATATCTTTTTGCTGCTATATTTTATATTTATTTATTCATTCATTCATTATCTCCCGCTTTATCCTCTATTAGGGTCGCGGTGGGGTTCCCCATGCCCATCCAGGGAAGAACGTCTCGGGCGCTGGGCAGATACACCCAGGACAGGACGCCAATCCATCGCTGGGCACACACTCACTCACTGAAACACACTCTATATGGGGCAATTTGGAGAACTCAATTAACTTGATCCATGTTTTTGGACTGTGGGAGGAAACCGGAGAACCCGGAGGAAACTCACGCAGACACGGGGAGAACATGGAAACTCCACCCAGATGGGGATTCGAACCGGGAATCCCTAGCGCTGAGAGGCGAACGTGCTAACCACTAAGCCACTGTGCCACCCCATTTTATATTTAAAACTTTCTATTTAAATTTAGACATTCTCTTCTTTTTTTGGGGCAAACCTGGGACTGTGAAACTGCAATTTCATCTGACTTAACCCTAATATTTTTCAGGCAACCTGACACATTTAGGGGTTTAAACCAAGCTGCTTACTTATAACGTTGGAATTTATGTAGTTAAAACTGTTTGTTGGGTCCACAAGTGGCTTATGTGCCCTTATTCTGCCCTTGTAAATCAGTAGGAACCCTAACCCTGAGAAAGTACTTTATGTAATTATTAAGATTTCCAAATTATTTCTTGAAAAAGTATATAATCTGGGGCGGCACGGTGGCTTAGTGGTTAGCACGTTCGCCTCTCAGCACTAGGGATTCCCGGTTCGAATCCCCATCTGGGTGGAGTTTCCATGTTTTCCCCGTGTCCGAGTGGGTTTCCTCCGGGTTCTCCGGTTTCCTCCCACAGTCCAAAAACATGGATCAAGTTAATTGAGTTCTCTAAATTGCCCCATATAGAGTGTGTTTGAGTGTGTGTGTGTGCACCCAGCGATGGATTGGCGCCCTGTCCTGGGTCTATCTGCCCAGCGCCCGAAACGTTCTCCCCTGGATGGGCATGGGGAACCCCACCGCGACCCTAATGGAGGATAAAGCGGGAGATAATGGATGAATGAAAAGTATATAATCTATAAACATATGAGGTGACATTAGTTTCTACCATTCAGTAGGACTTTTTATTTATTTTAATGCAAACAAATGAATAAGTAATGGTCTCAGGAGTCTGGGGAAAAGTATGTTTGCTGAACGTGTATTGGTGTCTGCATTTGGCATTGACTGCAGGGGCTGCCGTTATCAAGATTTACTATTGAATATAAAAAAAAGTCTTTAAATTAGTCCTTAAAATAAAGAACAAACCTGTACATACACTCACCGGCCACTTTATTAGGTACACCTGTCCAACTGCTCGTTAATACTTAATTTCTAATCAGCCAATCACATGGCGGCAACGCAGTGCATTTAGGCATGTAGACATGGTCAAGACAATTTCCTGCAGTTCAAAGCGAGCATCAGTATGGGGAAGAAAGGTGATTTGAGTGCCTTTCAACGTGGCATGGTTGTTGGTGCCAGAAGGGCTGGTCTGAGTATTTCAGAAACTGCTGATCTACTGGGATTTTCACGCACAACCATCTCTAGGGTTTACAGAGAATGGTCCGAAAAAGAAAAAACATCCAGTGAGCGGCAGTTCTGTGGGCAGAAATGCCTTGTTGATGCCAGAGGTCAGAGGAGAATGGCCAGACTGGTTCGAGCTGATAGAAAGGCAACAGTGACTCAAATAGCCACCCGTTACAACCAAGGTAGGCAGAAGAGCATCTCTGAACGCACAGTACGTCGAACTTTGAGGCAGATGGGCTACAGCAGCAGAAGACCACACCGGGTGCCACTACTTTCAGCTAAGAACAGGAAACTGAGGCTACAATTTGCACAAGCTCATCGAAATTGGACAATAGAAGATTGGAAAAAACGTTGCCTGGTCTGATGAGTCTCGATTTCTGCTGCGACATTCGGATGGTAGGGTCAGAATTTGGCGTCAACAACATGAAAGCATGGATCCATCCTGCCTTGTATCAACGGTTCAGGCTGGTGGTGGTGGTGTCATGGTGTGGGGAATATTTTCTTGGCACTCTTTGGGCCCCTTGGTACCAATTGAGCATCGTTGCAACGCCACAGCCTACCTGAGTATTGTTGCTGACCATGTCCATCCCTTTATGACCACAATGTACCCAACATCTGATGGCTACTTTCAGCAGGATAATGCGCCATGTCATAAAGCTGGAATCATCTCAGACTGGTTTCTTGAACATGACAATGAGTTCACTGTACTCAAATGGCCTCCACAGTCACCAGATCTCAATCCAATAGAGCATCTTTGGGATGTGATGGAACGGGGGATTCGCATCATGGATGTGCAGCCGACAAATCTGCGGCAACTGTGTGATGCCATCATGTCAATATGGACCAAACTCTCTGAGGAATGCTTCCAGCACCTTGTTGAATCTATGCCACGAAGAATTGAGGCAGTTCGGAAGGCAAAAGGGGGTCCAACCCGTTACTAGAATGGTGTACCTAATAAAGTGGCCGGTGTGTGTATATCTATTAAACTGACCTTACTGTTGTCAGATGGGTAATATAAGCATATTCAGCTCTTAAACCCCTACATCAGATGTTTTGCCTGTGTGAATTCTAGAGAGCCTTTACTGGAGTGTAGAAAATGGCTGAATAAAAGACAAGAGTTCATTCAAACTTTCAACATGGCCTTTAATTTTTTAGTTACACTTCGTATAAAATATTGAGTGCACTGCTCATCCTTTTTGCATCAACTCAAACGCCGTGCTTGAGTTTTAATTTCATCTTACACTCTGGCTGATGTGTGAGCTTAAGCAACATTTCGCTATTTATCTTGCAATCTTTGAGGAGGAAAGCCAAAACGATGCTTTTTATAATGGCTCAACTGTTCTAAATCAGCAAAGTAGAAGAATATATATACATAAGCATCATGGGAAATGCTAAAAAGGAATGCATTGTAGCATACACGATTAAATAGTTCAGTATTTATTCAAGCGCTTTCACATCTGCATACATATTGCCAAGTTTCAGTTTGAGTCGAAATGATGTATTTGGTTTGATATTGTAGTTAATTTTACTCTAGGGGCAGATGAAAGTGAGCTGGAACAACAACCAGTTTCTAAAGTAAAAGGAGTGGCCCGGAAATTATATTTCAGTGTTATTACTGTATATTTCATTACAAAACTAATTAAAAAATGTGCATCTGTTGAAGTGTTTCCACACATACAGACAAGCCTGTGCAGTGTCGAGTTAGATTTATGTTGTCATTTAGCCAACGCTTTCATTTAAAGTGTTTTACAAGTAAGAGAACAAGTCAGTACATTACGGTAGAACCAGCTAAACTGCAGTATTATCAATCATGTTCACTTGCAGATCTGGTTTTAATATCTAGATTCCCCCCCCCCACCTTTTTTCAAAGTGCTTTTGGAAACTGTCTTGTTGTTTTTTTAAAGTCTGAATGTCTCAGCAATACAGAGTTTGCTAGATGATTCCACCATGTAGCAGGAATGAGAAATGGTACAACGGTGGGGTGGAAGCACCAGGCGGCAGTCGTCACTTGAGTGCCAAGAACAAGGTGGGGAGTATCCTTAGAAAATAAAGTGTCTGTAGGAGGGAGCAGAACTAGAGATTGTCCTATAGGTCAAAGTAAGAGCCTTGAATGTGACAGCTACAGGACATTTGAGTTGTCTCAAGTTTGAGTTGTCGTCTGTATCTTAAGAACTGGACTATAACACTTATTTATACAAAGGGGAAAAGATAAAGACTATGTTTAATATGAGATCTGAATGACAATACCTCAGCAGCACATGCCTTTAGCTGCGTTCAACTCCAATTCTGCTTACTTTTCGGTTTGAGCACACTTGAATAAACTCCAAAAGCTCCTTTCACAAATTAGTGTGGGCTTTGTTATACTGGTCTGTGTTTGTTTGTGACGACTACCTAATGCAAGATAAGATTTTCATCCATTCATTATCATCCGCTTTATCCTCTATTAGGGTCGCGGTGGGGTTCCCCATGCCCATCCAGGGGAGAACGTTTCGGGCGCTGGGCAGATAGACCCAGGACAGGGCGCCAATCCATCGCTGGGTACACACACTCACTCACTCATACACACTCTATATGGGGCAATTTGGAGAACTCCATTGACTTGATCCATGTTTTTGGACTGTGGGAGGAAACCGGAGAACCCGGAGGAAACCCATGCGGACACGGGGAGAACATGGAAACTCCACCCTGATGGGGATTCGAACCGGGAATCCCTAGCGCTGAGAGGCGAACGTGCTAACCACTAAGCCACCATGCCGCAAGATAAGATTTTGCGAAAGTCAATTCAAATTGCAGATGTGAAAGTGCCCAAAATGTTGTTGTACAGCAATTACATGACTGATTGCGTGACCATTCCTATTATAATAAAGCAACAAACCACATTTAAGTTGTAGAAGCCACATAATACCCCATGCTTAATATAATATTAAGCATTTTGAGACTCACACAGTTTTTTTTTCTCTCTTGGGGTCTTGTGTTAGTGTGGAGTATGCATGCTCTGTGATACTAAAGTCCATCCATACGTTATCTTCTGCTTTATCCTGTACTATGTTTGTGTGGGGGGGGTCCCATCCAGGGGAGAACGTTTCAGGCGCTGGGTAGATAGACCCAGGACAGGGCGCCAACCTATCGCTGGGCACACACTCACTCACACAGACACACTCTATATCGGGCAATTTGGAGAACTCAGTTGACCTTGATCCATGTTTTTGGACTGTGGGAGGAAACCGGAGAACCCGGAGGAAACCCATGGAGACACGGGGAGCACATGGAAACTCCACCACTGTTTTCTTTGGGATTCGAACCAGGAATCCCTAGTGCCGAGAGGTGAACGTGCTAACCACTAAGCCACCGTGCCACCCGTGATACTAAAGTGCTAGGTATAAATGTGTTTGCATGCCTCCACTGTCAGGGACTTTTTGATTTAAGGTGTCATTCTACCATTTGAAATAATTGCCAAAGAAAATGAATAAATAACCTTAAGTCTAATTTGTGAAGAAACCTAAAAACGACAAAACAAAGCCTAAGGATAACGACCATCATTCATTCTGATTGTACATCAATAGAGTTTAATCAACAGTAAAATGTGAGGTGGCTTAGTGGTTAGCATGTTCTCCTCTCAGCGCTAGAGATTCTCGGTTTGAATCCCAATCTGGGTGGAGTTTCCATGTTCTCCCCGTGTCCGCGTGGGTTTCCTCCGGGTTCTCCGGTTTCCTCCCAGAGTCCAAAAACATGGTCAATTGAGTTCTCAAAATTGCCCCATATAGAGTGTGTCTGTGTGAGTGAGTGTGTGCCCAGCGATAGATTGGCGCCCTGTCCTGGGTCTATCTGCCCAGCGTCCGAAACGTTCTCCCCTGGATGGGCATGGGGAACCTCCCCCCCCGCGACCCTAATATAGGATAAAGAGGAAGATAATGGATGGATTAAAAAGTAACAAAGTAACACTTGTTCACTTTTGCAGCAAAACTTGCAAATTGTGGCACAAAAGTTCTTTAAAGTGCATTTGATTCATTCTTGTAAATTGACTCATTTCATCTCATTACTGCTCTTTTTTTAGGCTAATTTGCAGAGAAGTGTACATGCACCATTTTATTAGCAGGTACTATTAATTAAGCTGATGATTCACATTAGTAAATACTCTCAAGGCTACTGTAATTCTAATTCAGGGTTGTATGTTGGCCTCTTTCGCTTGACCGAGCCTCTAATATGCTTACAGTTCTTGTGGGAATTGAGTTTGCAGCTTGTTTTAACTTACTTGAAATGTCGGATACCCAGTGATGTAAATCTTAAAGGAATACTGAAATTGGTCAAACAAAGAAATACATATAGAATCATTAGATATAGTACTGTTTTTTTTAAACACTGAGGTTTCAAACACTATCATTGCTGTGAGTATTATGTTCTGTAGAAATTTAAAGCACAGAATCTAAATTAGTACATCTGTTGTTTCTTAGGCAGAACAGTTATTCGACTCATTTGAAGCAGCCGAGGGCGGCACGGTGGTTTAGTGGTTAGCACGTTCTCCTCTCAGCACTAGGGATTCCCGGTTCGAATCCCCATCTGGGTGGAGTTTCCATGTTCTCCCCGTGTCCGCATGGGTTTCCTCCCACAGTCCAAAAACATGGATCAAGTCAATTGAGTTCTCCAAATTTCCCCATATAGAGTGTGTCTCTGTGTGTGAGTGTGTGCCCAGCGATAGATTGGCGCCCTGTCCTGGGTGTATCTGCCCAGCGCCCGAAACGTTCTCCCCTGGATGGGCATGGGGAACCCGCCCGCGACCCTAATAGAGGATAAAGCGGGAGATAATGAATGAAGCAGCCGAGTTGAATTAATGTAGTTATGATATTTACTCGGTACCTTATTAGAAACACAAACGTTTAATCATGTAATTCATCCATCCATCCATTATCTTCCGCTTTATTCTATATTAGGGTCGCAGGGGGGGTTCCCCATGCCCATCCAGGGGAGAACGTTTCAGGCGCTGGGCAGATACACCCAGGACAGGGCGCCAATCCATCGCTGGGCACACACTCACTCAGACAGACACACTCTATATGGGGCAATTTGGAGAACTCAATTGACTTGATCCATGTTTTTGGACTGTGGGAGGAAACCGGAGAACCCGGAGGAAACCCACGCAGACACGGGGTTGAACATGGAAACTCCACCCAGATGGGGATTCGAACCGGGAATCCCTAGTGCTGAGAGGCGAACGTGCTAACCACTAAGCCACTGTGCCGCCTACATTACATACATTGGGTCATATTTCTTTGATCAAACTTATAAATATCCTAATTTGATGTTGGAGTTTAGAATACAGGGTCAGCCATTATGCATCACTCCTGGTGCAATGAGAGTTAAGGGCCTTGTTTTATGATCCAACCTTCAAATCAACACCAAACACTGAGCTGCACCCCTCCTGCCCCTATTGCGAAACCTTTTCTTACCACATAAGCTTTTCTTTGCTCTAGCTGTACATACAAATGCATGTTAACATGCTTATAAAAAGTTAATATTACAGGGCCACTGTTTTAGGTAAATTATTTTGTACATTCTAGTACAACGTGCCCTGTTTTAAGCAGGAGAATCAAGTCTTGTCTACCAAATTTAGTCCACTTCATTAAGGACTAGTGTCCTCTGCGACATATAAGAGAGTTTTAAATAATAATAAACTAATTTTCCCAAAGGTTTTCTACAACTCCCCCCATTATTAACTATGCTTTTCCTTCCAGCACAGTGTTACTGTTGATATTGTTTTAAATGCTTACCCAATAACTGGCTCTCTGCCTTCATTCCACATTCATTCCCTGTCTGGTATATTGATGTTTGTCTTGGGAGTCAATTCAGCAGTCAGGGAACCAAACACATTCCTAAAATTCCATTTCCGGACAAGCAACATATAACATAACGACACTGGGAAAAAAAAAAAATCCATCCACACACCTCAATTTAATGACTGACACTGTATTTGCATGTATAAAGCATTTGTACAAAAAACAAGTTGCAAAAAGTCTAACATTTTAGAGTTGGTTGACAGTGCACATAAATTAATATCTGTAGTAATTCTAAAAATTTAACATTGATAAATCTTTATTAAAACAAAATAGTATTGAATAAAAGTGCAAAAGGCATGCAGACCCATGATGCAGTTATGCAAGATACACTTCTAAAAATCACACTGTACTACAAAAGACCGAACAGTGGTGTGCTTCAGCAGGCATTTTTGCACCTGCCAAACAATCACTGTCTAATTTTGATATGTTCCTTATCATGTAGTAATTTATCATATGTGCAGAATTATTGAGAGAAGAGAAGACTTTCAAGTCACATTAAAAGCTTTTAGTGCATTCTAATCCAGATCTTTGGTACAACCAGCTCCTTGGTTATACATCTAGGAAAAAGAACCAAACTGCTTGATGTGCTTTAACTGAAAAGGAAAACAAACATCTGGATTAAGCCCTGATCTCTAATTTATTCTAACTTGAAGAATAATGCTAGTTGTGACGAGCACAAATTAAAGTGAAAAGGAAGTTGCCCTTTCACCGCCTGTAAAATTAAACACTGCATTATGTACAGCTCTGGGTATCCGACATGACGTGGAAAAAAATAAGAAGCCAACCAACTTTCTAAACCAAACATGAGGGCTTTTTACTGCATCTTTTTTTTTTTTTTTATCTGAAAATGCTTGAAGTGATGGCGCTCTTGTTTTAGCACCCCATTATATTTCTCTATACTTACCCAAAGGGTACAGTACTCTGCTGTGATTTGAGAGTTTTTCAAAAGTCTCATAACTAGAGCAATTTATTTATTTTTTACTGTACAGCTTTTTCTGTGCTGTGCTGGTAAATGAATACGATCCTGGAATCTATTTCCACCGACTTAAATGTCAGTATGGGTTACAGAGTAGTGTAGAGCTACATTCTGAAAGCGCTAATGAGCAGTAGCAAGCTTGAGGTTTTTAAGCCATTTGGGCTTTCCAAAATGTTCAGAGTGGAACTCATATAAACAAGGGTTCCTTTACCCTTTTCTATGCACTAAAATCTAGAAGTCACCATTTGCAATGCTTAACTAAAGACAAACAACAAAGTACTGTACCGTCAGTGGGGTCTATAAAACATTACATTCTGCTGTTTCAGTATCATGGCATAGCCAAGCTGCCCCAAGGGAGGCAGGACAGAGGGGAGAAGAGAAGATACCAGAGAAGGGTCAGGTGGAGGTTCAGTCAGGTCCTTCTTACTGTTACCAAATAGTGTACCCGCCGCCTGAGCCGCCCATGAAAAAGTTGCTCTTGCGCTGTGTCATCATTACATTGGCACCCTGCATAGCCGCCAGCTGAGCTGCGTTTGGGGCGTGTCCAGGGGGAGGTGGCTGGATGGATCAAAAGGTTAACTTATTAACTTAAGGAAAACTGTAAAAAAAAATATTTAGTACAAAAACCAGGAGATATAAAGAGTTTAAGAACAAGAGAGAGAACGTATACGTGAAAAACCATAACTTCACTTAATATTCATTCATTCATTCATTCATTATCTCCCGCTTTATCCTCTATTAGGGTCGCGGTGGGGTTCCCCATGCCCATCCAGGGGAGAACGTCTCGGGCGCAGGGCGCCAATCCATCGCTGGGCACACACTCACTCACACAAACACACTCTATATGGGGCAATTTTGAGAATTCAATCGACTTGATCCATGTTTTTTGGACTGTGGGAGGAAACCGGAGAACCCGGAGAAAACCCACGCAGACACGGGGAGAACATGGAAACTCCACCCAGATGGGGATTCGAACCGGGAATCCCTAGCGCTGAGAGGCGAACGTGCTAACCACTAAGCCACCGTGCCGCCCTCACTTAATATTCTGTTCTGAAATTTCGTAAAATACTCACAGGAATGGAGGCAGAGGTGCCAGCGGCGAACCGAGCTCCAGCATCAAATCCACCATCTACTAGAACTGCTGAGCCTGGTGGATACACAGGCCCCATGGGATAGTATGCCATGGGAACATTAGGGGTCATTGCTCCAACATGGACAGTCTGTGGCATGGGCACAAACATTTGAGTGGCAGGGTAGGCAGTTGTCATTGGAGGTAGCTGCCCAGGAACCTGGGGAGGGGCCATATACCTTGTCTGGTAGATCTGTAAGGAAGCAGACAGGTTGTGAACCATCAAAATAAAATAAAGTGTGTTCAGATTGCAGTTTTCTTCCATTTAGGTTTGTTCTCTACATTTATTCTTTAAAAACGTTCAGCCTGAATTCCACAGTGAAGGAATTCTTTCCACAATGGCATATCGATATTGTTGCTGAAGTTCCCACAAGTGTACTGCACATGTAGGTTGCTTTGCTTTCACCCTTTTGTCCAGTTCATCCCTAACCTGCTCAATGGGCTTTACGCCTGGAGACAGTGAAGCCATTCCATTCTTAGAACCTTAAAGCCTTGTTGTCTATTTAGGTAATTCTGACATAACCTTGGGTTGTTTGGGGTCATCTTTCTGTGATATTAAGGTCTAACTAACTAAACATAGACCAGGGTGTATTGCACAGAGTTTCAGAATCACCAACTCTGTAACCTGCAAAACCCTAGACCGTCATGCTTTCTCTTTCATGTTTTACAATATGGTGTAAAGTTCAAACTCATTTTAAACATGTGTGGTCTAACACCTTGCTTAATATCTGGACTGAACAATTGTTCCACCCTGGTCCTAATCCATCACAGAAAACATTTTCAGGTTGGCAGCAGTTTGTCCTTGCAAACCTGACATGAACGCTATTATTGTTCCTGATGTTATAGCAATAAACATAAACATTAGCAAATGTCAGCGAGTTCCTTAATTGCTTAAAGGTTGCCCTGGGAACCTTTGTGACTTGAATTCGTTTGCTGACCAGTCCTCCTGGGAAGTATAATTTTGAGCTTAAATTTCACCCTTTTGTTCAAAGCCCTGTCTGACTAACATGGTGATGGTCTAAACCCTATAGAGTTTAGTATCTTAAACATTTTTAGAGGTTCTTCGAAATCTGGGTTCATGACCAATACACTTCCACCACCAGTTACTGCAATAGTAATTATATAGGAGTTTAATATCTGGATCACCCACTAGGTACAAATGATTCAGACAAGGGGCAAATCACTATATCCGATTTATTCATGTCCGTTGGATGTGGGAAGTACCCGTCATCCCTGGAGTACAAAAACAGGCCCAGGAAGGACATGCAGATTCCACAAAGAAAAGGCCTTTGTTTGCTCCACCCAGGAGTTAAACCTAAGTCATTCTTGCTGTGAGATGGATGTGCTGATCATTGCACTCCCCACGCTGCTCTTATGACTTATAAATGTCTTTATTGGTTTAATGTTAATATCTCCAGTGGCAATACAAGAGAAATTACACAGAACGGATTTTGGTGTGTGAATTATGTTCGCTCAGATGCATGAAATAATCTTTATGCTGCTACAAAAGCAATCTTGCAGAAACCTAGGCAGCCTAAATTGTGCAGAGAACGAGGATGCTTGCAAATCTACTTAAGCTTTTCTGATGTGTTTTGAACATTTTTTTACGGAATGGTTTTAATTAGACTTTACATTCATGTCACTGTTGGCTGATATGCAGCCCGATGACCATTTGACAGACCATTGCAGTTAATGAAGACTGACAGAAGTCACGTAAGATGACTAAAAGGGGGGTTTGTACTTACATCAGAGTATGCAGGTGGGGCATCTGTGTATGGGGGTACCTGGGGTGGAGGCTGCATTTGCATAGCAGGTGGGTATATGGGGGCCGTGCTCTGCTGAGGATACACCCCTTGTTGTGGATAAGAACCTGTGGAAAACAAACAAAAGCAATTCGTCAGCATCTGTTTCGCAGCTGGGGAATCGAAACCATGACGTAAGCGCCGTCGACCTGGTTAATAAACGGCGGCGCGGCGGTCAGGCCGAACCCGAGCACCGCGCAGCGGAGCCTGGGCCAACCGAGGCGGACTCGGGGCGCTCGGTCCCCGGCATGACATTAGTTCGAGCTCCGCGGGCTCCATTTTGTCATTTGCGCGTCGTGGCAGACTATACTGCTATAAAAAAAAACGACGACAAATATTAAAATAACATGAACCATTCTTTTCGAACGGTCCGCGGAGCGGGGAACGTGTAAAACCCCGAGCCCGGAGCGAGCGGCCTGGTGGAGCGGCGCGGCTCTCACCGTCAGCGAGCTCAATGGCGTCGCTTTCTGTAGCGGGTTCTCGCTAGCTGGCTATGTTCGCTTAGCCGACGAGGTCACCTTACGATTCCCGAGCAAACGGGCGAGTCGTTGGTTTAGTGAGACGCCGCGGAGTGTCGGGGGGAGCTGGGTGGGACAGCGCGAACGCGTTTTTAATGGAAGGACACGAGAGCGAGAGCCACCGACGCTCGCCCCGCTGACTAAAGCCAAACACTCAGCCACAGTGTACCGGACAGCTCGGGCTTAACAAAACCACTCTCCATCCTCCAGCCGGACAGGCCCCGGAGCCGCGGCGCCGCGCCGCGCCGCTCACACTCACCTTTGTTGTTCATTGTTGTTTTTAGAAGAGGGAACGAGTTTAAAAAACGACTATTGTTTATTGGCGATCTCGCTAATTCTTACACCGTTTCCTAACAACTTCCTTGTTTTCATCGGTCTGTCTGTACAGTGTACGTTGGGACGTCATAAGCTCCATTGCCGCGCCCACTTAAAGTGACAGATAGTACTCTCGTGGGGGAGGGGGGTTGTTTTTTTTTAATATATAATGATTAATATATTTCAAATAAGTAATCTAAAAATCTACAACAGCCTGAAATCACAATGTCAGAAACTGTAGGAAATTTCATTTAAATATATAATAATTATTCATTCGTTCATTCATTATTTCCCGCTTTATTCTCTAGTAGGGTCGCGGTGGGGTTCCCCATGCCCATCCAGGGGAGAACGTCTCGGGCGCTGGGCAGATAGACCCAGGACAGGGCGCTAATCCATCGCTGGGCACACACTCACTCACTCACACAGACACACTCTATATGGGGCAATTTTGGAGAATTCAATTCACTTGATCCATGTTTTTGGACTGTGGGAGGAAACCGGAGAACCTAGAGGAAACCCACGCAGACACGGGGAGAACATGGAGAGTCCACCCAGATGGGGATTCGAACCGGGAATCCCTAGCGCTGAGAGGCGAACATGCTAAACACTAAACCACAGTAATATAATAATTAATATTCATTCATTCATTCATTCATTATCTCCCGCTTTATCCTCTATTAGGGTCGCGGTGGGGTTCCCCATGCCCATCCAGGGGAGAACGTCTCGGGCGCTGGGCAGATAGACCCAGGACAGGGCGCCAATCCATCGCTGGGCACACACTCACTCACTCACACAGACACACTCTATATGGGGCAATTTTGGAGAATTCAATTGACTTGATCCATGTTTTTGGACTGTGGGAGGAAACCGGAGAACCCGGAGGAAACCCACGCAGACACGGGGAGAACATGGAAAGTCCACCCAGATTGGGATTCGAACCGGGAATCCCTAGTGCTGAGAGGCGAACGTGCTAACCACTAAGCCACAGTGCCGCCTATATAATAATTATTCATTCCTTCATTTATTATCTCCCGCTTTATCCTCTAGTAGGGTCGCGGTGGGGTTCCCCATGCCCATCCAGGGGAGAACGTCTCGGGCGCTGGGCAGATAGACCCAGGACAGGGCGCCAATCCATCGCTGGGCGGGCACTCACTCACTCACACAGACACATTCTATATGGGGCAATTTTGGAGAATTCAATTGACTTGATCCATGTTTTTGGACTGTGGGAGGAAACCGGAGAACCCGGAGGAAACCCACGCAGACACGGGGAGAACATGGAAAGTCCACCCAGATGGGGATTCGAACCGGGAATCCCTAGTGCTGAGAGGCGAACGTGCTAAACACTAAACCACAGTAATATAATAATTAATATATTTAAAATAAGTAATAGGGCAGCACGGTGGCTTAGTGGTTAGCGCGTTCGCCTCTCAGCGCTAGGGATTCCCGGTTCGAATCCCCATCTGGGTGGAGTTTCCATGTTCTCCCCGTGTCCGCATGGGTTTCCTCCGGGTTCTCCGGTTTCCTCCCACAGTTTAAAAACATGGATCAAGTCAATTGAATTCTCCAAATTGCCCCATATAGAGTGTGTCTGTGTGAGTGAGTGTGTGCCCAGCGACGGATTGGCGCCCTGTCCTGGGTCTATCTGCCCCCCCCCCCCGCGACCCTAATAGAGGATAAAGCGGGAGATAATGAATGAATGAAAATAAGTAATATAAAAAAAATAATCTAAAAATCTAAACAGAAAACAAACTACAACAGCCTGAAATTACAATGTCAGAAACTGTAGAAAAAATTCTTTAAATATATAATAATTAATATATTTAATATATTAGTCAGAAACTGTAGAAAATTGTATTTAACACAGTCCAGAATCCTAGTAGTAACCTTATTACTGCTGCTCCATCAATAATATATATATATATATTTTTATATACTAGTTAATCAAGTGCCCAGCGATAGATTGGCGCCCTGTCCTGGGTGTATCTGCCCAGCGCCCGAAACGTTCTCCCCTGGATGGGTACCCCCCCGCGACCCTAATATATAGGACAAAGCGGAAGATAATGAATGAATGAATAGTTAATCAAGTTTTGATTAACTAATAATAATATATATATATATATATATATATATATATATATATATATATATATATATATATATATATATGTTGTTGTGTGTGTGTGTGTACTAACCCAAATAGTACAAATAAAAAAGACCACGCTGCTTGGCCACATAAACCACTAACTCACTAATAGCGCATTTTTACATTTAAAAGTTTTAGTATTATTTGCTATTATAATTAGTATTATAACCATATCCAGGAAATCTGCTTTTTAGGTTGGCATTCAAATGTGATTATAATTTCTTTAAAATTCTCAAGTCATTCATTCATTCATTCATTTTCTTCTGCTTTATCCTCTATTAGGGTCGCGGTGGGGTTCCCCATGCCCAGGGGAGAACGTTTCGGGCGCTGGCCAGATACACCCAGGACAGGGCGCCAATCTATCGCTGGGCACACACTCACTCACTCACACAGACACACTCTATATGGGGCAATTTGGAGAACTCAATTCACTTGATCCATGTTTTTGGACTGTGGGAGGAAACCGGAGAACCCGGAGAAAACCCACGCAGACACGGGGAGAACATGGAAAGTCCACCCAGATGGGGAATCGAACCGGGAATCCCTAGTGCTGAGAGGCGAACATGCTAACCACTAAGCCACAGTGCCGCCTATATAATAATTATTCATTCATTCATTCATTATCTCCCGCTTTATCCTCTAGTAGGGTCGCGGTGGGGTTCCCCATGCCCATCCAGGCGAGAACGTTTCGGGCGCTGGGCAGATACACCCAGGACAGGGCGCCAATCCATCGTTGGGCACACACTCACTCACACAGACACACTCTATATGGGACAATTTGGAGAACTCAATTGACTTGATCCATGTTTTTGGACTGTGGGAGGAAACCGGAGAACCTGGAGGAAACCCAAGCGGACACGGGGAGAACATGGAAACTCCACCCAGATGGGGATTCGAACCGGGAATCCCTAGCGCTGAGAGGCGAACGTGCTAACCACTAAGACACCGTGCCACAATTCTCAAGTCATATCAGATAAATTGTTTATGATTCAAAGAAGCTTTTAAACTGCATTTTTATTGTTATTGGTACATTAAATCTGTGATCTTACATTTAAACATCCAGTTCTGTCTAGGAATAGAAGTTAATGTTTGATGTGCTGCTGGTTTCATTTTGGAAATAGTGCTAAGAATTGTATTGTTTGAGATGCCAGACAGATTTGTGCCACAATAATCCATGAAACGTTATGTAAGGCTTTTCAGAAATAAGTGGGATATTTTTTACTGCTCATTAACATTCTGTAGGTATGTACTGCAGAGGCCATGTGAGATATAACTTTGGGTAATTGCTTGGATGGATCGCTCGAATACAAGCCCTTCATATTTAATCAATACAAACTGATGTATTGCAGTCTGTCTTCGAAATACAAAAAAAAAATCTATTCTTGTAAAATTAAGTAATAATACTTTGTCTTTTAAGGTACATTATATAACCGTTAGCAACTAAGCTAAAGAACAAAGCTTTAGGCAAAGCTGCATTAAGGGCTCTGTAATTAATCATGTCACTTCTCATTTGTCTGACCTGCCTTTTAAGAAATGACTTTTTGGTTTAATCGCTTTGTGCACTATGATGTGTTACCATACTGTATATGCAGGATAGGCACACCTGTAATATGTTATCACTACAATGGCTTTAAGTATTTATACATAATTATGCTTTTACGTTTTAATTATGATTAGATAGCACTCATTGTCTATTCACTGTCATTAAGATCTTAATCCAAATGATTAAAAGAATTGAAAGCACATTATGCTATAAAACAAGATTTATAACTTAATGCATACTGCTTTCTGTAGTCATTACAAATATATTAGCGGTTGAATACATTTATTACACATTTGTCTTGTATATTTTGTCATTTAAAGCGTGTCATGTCTCTTTAAGAGGTGGATGTTGGATGTTGGTGGATTGGAGAGCTAATTAGATATTCACTTGCATTCAGCCATCTCAGTGCCTCTTTGAGCTCCATGGCAATATGTTGTTAATGCATGCAAGTGGGAGTTTTTGCCAGCTGGCTTGATCATGCTGGTAGGGCATGCTGCAATGGCTATTACTTCTTTTTTTTTTTGCAGTGGGAAGGGTATAATTATTTTTTTTTCCTTTGCTGTTTTGCTGATAGTTGCAAACCCACCAGCTGGCTTTAACAACCCCAGCAGCTTGACGAAGATGTCATTTAATTCTTTTCTCACCGATTGAGATGTGATTAATGATACTGCTTTTTAAACTGAACCACAATGAGATTTATGAATCTTGCCTTTCTATTGATCTGGTGGAGTGGCTTTAAATATCTCAAATCAGATCCATAAGTATTTTAATTGTTGGCATCATGCTTTCATTTACATAAATCAAAAAAGCCTGCATTAAGAACAATTTACACATAGTACTTCCAGAAATGGACCTGAATATAAATGCATGGAATCATTTGTATACCTTACTGCAATTACCAACCAAATGTTTATGGTTTCCAGACTCCAGAATGCTGTTTTTTTCTTGCTGCACTTTGGAGGACTTTTAAGCTTTTTTTAAGGGGTCTTTCTGTTTATTTGCCTGTTTCTATCATTTAAGCATCAGTTGAAATCAAGTAACAGACTTAAATGAATTCACTATATGGGTTTATATGAAGCTTTGGTGGCAATTACTCACTAGATGATATTTTTCTCATACCTAATCATTTTTAAGCAATTGCCTTAATAATGGATAATCTAATACTATCAATCCTACTGATATTTTGAAGTATTTGCAGATTTCCTGCACATAGAAATATGTTCTCAGGTGTCAATTAAACCAGCGATTGTCAATTGGTGAGACATATTCTTTGGGTCATGGACATTATGCGGAAAAAAAATAAATAAATGAAATATGTAAAAATAAATAAATATTTAAAATAAATAATGCTCATCTGATTTTGTACTTTATTTGTATTTAATCTTTACAGAGGCATGTGTCTCAATTGTCATTGCCATGGTAACCACCATTCATTTGCCTGTTTCCCTTTTTTTTTTTTTTTTTTTTGTAATGTTTGGAGGCAAGATGGCAAAATGCAAGTATTTGAAATGTGGATTACCGTAAAATGTGGATTTACTGAAAATATAAGTTTTTCTATAATAAAATTGCTCTTAAATTCACTGTATGTGTTTATATTGTTTATAAACTAAATATTATATTGTATATGTGTTTATATTGTGTTTGTGAAGGCAATTAAAAAAAAAAATTAATTTGTCTGGTATTTAATCAATACACCCTTTTATTTAAGTTAGATGTTGGGAGGCAAGATGGCAAAACGAAATCTAACCAAGAGTGTTTAAAATGTGGATTTCTGGTTATTGAGGACAATTTTCTCTATAATAATAAATTTTTTTTTTTTACCTTGCATGTATATTTATGTTTAAATGTTTGTGAAGGCAATTAAAAATAATAATAAATTTGTTTGCTCTGTATTCTATAAAAGGGCGGCACGGTGGTTTAGTGATTAGCACGTTCACCTCTCACCGCTAGGGATTCCTGGTTCGAATCCCAATGTAGGTGGAGTTTCCATGTTTCCCCGTGTCTGCGTGGGTTTCCTCCGGGTTCTCCGGTTTCCTCCCACAGTCCAAAAACATGGATCAAGTCAATTGAATTCTCAAAATTGCCCCATATAGAGTGTGTGTGTATGTGAGTGAGTGTGTGCCCAGCGATGGGTTGGCGCCCTGTCCTGGGTGTATCTGCCTAGCGCCCGAAACGTTCTCCCCTGGATGGGCATGAGGAACCCCCCCCCCCACGACCCAAGAAGAGGATAAAGCAGGAGATAATGGATGGATTGATTGATGCATTCTATAAGAGTGGTTTTAATGACTTAATGACCATGGGAACATGTGGCTCCTGGTCTGAGACCAGTTGAGAACCCTTGACCTAAACAATCCATCCATTATCCCAGTTTCCCATTCCCATCCAGGGGAGAACGTTTCAGGCGCTAGGCAGAAACACCCAGGACAGGGCGCCAATCCATCGCTGGGCACACACCCACTCACACAGACACACTCTATATGGGGCAATTTGGAGAACTCAATTGACTTGATCCATGTTTTTGGACTGTGGGAGGAAACCAGAGAACCCGGATGAAACCCACGAGGACACGGGGAGAACATGCAAACTCAACCCAGATTGGGATTCGAACCGGGAATCCCTAGCACCGAGAGGAGAACATACTAAGCACTAAGCCACCGTGCCACCCTGACCTAAACTATCCATCCATCATCTTCCGCTTTATCCTCTATTAGGGTCGCGGGAAGGGGCGCTGGGAAGATACACCCAAGACAGGGCGCCAATCCATCGCTGGGCACACACCCACTCACACAGACACACTCTATATGGGGCAATTTGGAGAACTCAAATGACTTGGTCCATGTTTTTGGACTGTGGGAGGAAACCGGAGATCCCGGATGAGACCATCACCCAGATGGGGATTCGAAGCACCGAGCGGAGAACATGCTAAGCACTAAGCCACCGTGCCACCCTGACCTAAACTATCCATTCATTATCTTCCGCTTTATCCTCTATTAGGGTCGCGGGGGGGGTTCCCCATGCCCATCCAGGGGAGAACGTTTCGGGCGCTGGGCAGATACACCCAGGACAGGGCGCCAATCCATCGCTGGGCACACACCCACTCACACAGACACACTCTATATGGGGCAATTTGGAGAACTCAATTGACTTGCTCCATGTTTTTGGACTGTGGGAGGAAACCGGAGATCCCGGATGAGACCATCACCCAGATGGGGATTCGAAGCACCGAGCGGAGAACATGCTAAGCACTAAGCCACCGTGCCGCCCTGACCTAAACTATCCATTCATCATCTTCCGCTTTATCCTATATTAGGGTCGCGGGGGGGGTTCCCCATGCCCATCCAGGGGAGAACCTTTCGGGCACTGGGCAGATACACCCAGAACAGGGCGCCAATCCATCGCTGGGCACACACCCACTCACACAGACACACTCTATATGGGGCAATTTGGAGAACTCAATTGACTTGCTCCATGTTTTTGGACTGTGGGAGGAAACCGGAGAACCCGGATGAGACCATCACCCAGATGGGGATTCGAAGCACCGAGCGGAGAACATGCTAAGCACTAAGCCACCGTGCCGCCCTGACCTAAACTATCCATTCATTATCTTCCGCTTTATCCTATATTAGGGTCGCGGGGGGGGTTCCCCATGCCCATCCAGGGGAGAACATTTCGGGCACTGGGCAGATACACCCAGGACAGGGCGACAATCCATCGCTGGGCACACACCCACTCACACAGACACACTCTATATGGGGCAATTTGGAGAACTCAATTGACTTGCTCCATGTTTTTGGACTGTGGGAGGAAACCGGAGAACCCGGATGAGACCATCACCCAGATGGGGATTCGAAGCACCGAGCGGAGAACATGCTAAGCACTAAGCCACCGTGCCACCCTGACCTAAACTATCCATTCATTATCTTCCGCTTTATCCTCTATTAGGGTCGCGGGGGGGGGTTCCCCATGCCCATTCAGGGGAGAACGTTTCGGGCGCTGGGCAGATACACCCAGAACAGGGCGCCAATCCATCGCTGGGCACACACTCACTCACACAGACACACTCTATATGGGGCAATTTGGAGAACTCAATTGACTTGCTCCATGTTTTTGGACTGTGGGAGGAAACCGGAGATCCCGGATGAGACCATCACCCAGATGGGGATTCGAAGCACCGAGCGGAGAACATGCTAAGCACAAAGCCACCGTGCCGCCCTGCCCCAAACTATTCGCCGCCAAATTTTGCACTCAAGTTCTGTTGTAAAGGTGTACTGTCCCTTTAAGGCAGCCATGGCGTTTGCTCTGTCGAGGCAGCAAGATCTTTTTCTTTTTTTCTCAATGCAAGACTCGGCCTGCATAAATTATGTTCATGACGTAGTGCAAAACAGCTCATTTGTGCTAATATTCTCCGACTTTTCCGTAAACGCCGTTCTCCTTTTCCTGCTCGCTTGCACCAAGTTTACCTGCACGCCAGTTCTCGAGCAATTCCTTCATTAAATATTTAGTGAAAGGAGGTTCGTTGCGCCGCCGAGGCTGCTTATCAATGCAAATGCCTCTTTTGTGTGCAGCCACAGGGTCCGTCTGGAAGCTGCGAGATGAATTTTTAATTATGCGCGTCTAAAAACAAAAGTGCGGCAAAGCGCGCCGAAGGACGGCAAAGGCGTTAGGCGATATTCCAGCGGTAAGTTGCGCACGTCTTTTTGATTTAATCGCGGCTTTATCCTCGTTTTGCGCGAAAGAACCCTGCGACGGGGATCGCGTGCCCAGGTTAATATGCAATGGTCTTAATTAGCATAATTTATATATTTATGATAAAGAGAAAGGAAACGCGCTAAACGCAGCCCTGAGGAATATTGTGGGGAGTGGAAGCCTTTATAAATCACTGTAAGGTGGGAATAAAAACGGTCTTTGCAGAGGCAGTTGTGGGGGTGGGTGGAGGGGGGACCCCAGCACCTGCTCAAGTTTTGACAGCTGCAGAAACCTTTGCACCTTTGACATTTCGCGCCTGTAGTACATTCCCGGGTTCGAGTCGGATCACTAACCAAATTAACTACCCCCATGGACCGCTATAGACTGCCGATTACGAGGAGCGTCGTTCCGCAGTGCTTGCATAATGCCTTATTGTTTTTAAGGTAATTACATACAAGCCACATCCCTCCCTACTAACAGCACAGTCCTCACTGCTTACAGGGGCTGCATTTGCTGGACTGTTTGAAGAATTCCCAAAGTTTTCCCTAATTCTCTGAGTTAAACACATGGACATAAAAAGCCAAACAATCTTTTCTAACTGTAAAAAAACAAAACCCCAAAAAAACAATTAGTAATTGTTAGTTAGTTGTTGGTTAGAATATTGTATTATTTTGCATATCAGAATCAGGTTTATTAGTCACATACGTAGATAGACATTGTACAGTCAGCAGTGAAATTCTTTACATTTAAGAAGATAAGAAAAATAGAATAAAGATCAAGCGGCACGGTGGCTTAGTGGTTAGCACGTTCGCCTCTCGGCGCTAGGGATTCCCGGTTCGAATCCCCATCTGGGTGGAGTTTCCATGTTCTCCCCGTGTCTGCGTGGGTTTCCTCCGGGTTCTCCGGTTTCCTCCCACAGTCCAAAAACATGGAGCAAGTTAATTGAATTCTCAAAATTGCCCCATATAAAGTGTGCCTGTGTGAGTGAGTGTGTGCCCAGCGATGGATTGGCGCCCTGTCCTGGGTCTATCTGCCCAGCGTCCGAGACGTTCTCCCCTGGATGGGCATGGGGAACCCCACCGCGACCCTAATAGAGGATAAAGCGGGAGATAATGAATGAATGAATAATTATTAGTTAGTTGTTGGTTAGAATATTGTATTGCATTATATTATTTTGCATGTCAGAATCAGGTTTATTTGGCACATACGTAGATAGACATTGTACAGTCAGCAGTGAAATACTTAAAATTTAAGAAGATAAGAAAAATAGAATAAAGATCAAATAAAAATCAAATGAAATTGAACTATGTCTTTACACTAAATTGTAAAGTGGTTAGTGGCTCAGTGGTTTGCACGTGGGTCATGGGGGGGAGGGTTCCTCATGCCCATCCAGGGGAGAACGTTTCGGGCGCTAGGCAGATACACCCAGGACAGGGCGCCAACCCATCGCTGGGCACACACTCACTCACACACACTCTATATGGGGCAATTTTGAGAATTCAATTGACTTGATCCATGTTTTTGGACTGTGGGAGGAAACCGGAGAACCCGGAGGAAACCCACGCAGACACGGCGAGAACATGGAAACTCCACCTACATTGGGATTCGAACCAGGAATCCCTAGCGGTGAGAGGAGAACGTGCTAAACACTAAACCACCGTGCCGCCCTTTTATAGAATACAGAGCAAACAAATTTATTATTATTTTTAATTGCCTTCACAAACATTTAAACCCATCTGCGTGGGTTTCCTCCGGGTTCTCCGGTTTCCTCCCACAGTCCAAAAACATGGATCAAGTCAATTGAGTTCTCAAAATTGCCCCGTATAGAGTGTGTCTGTGTGAGTGAGTGTGTGCCCAGCGAAATGTGTGTGCCCAGTTTACTAGTACATTTTGACCTGTGGGAGTAAACCCACCCAGCCATAAAGAGAACATGCACACTGCACCAAAAAAGGACTTTGTGCACCTTGATCCGCAATTCACTGTTGATATTTTGTTTTTTGCAAGGCGGCACGGTGGCTTAGTGGTTAGCACGTTCGCCTCTCAGTGCTAGGGATTCCCGGTTCGAATCCCCATCTGGGTGGAGTTTCCATGTTGTCTGCGTGGGTTTCCTCCGGGTTCTCCGGTTTCCTCCCACAGTCCAAAAACATGGATGAAGTCAATTGAGTTCTCAAAATTGCCCCATATAGAGTGTGTTTGAGTGTGTGAGTGTGTACCCAGCGATGGATTGGCGCCCTGTCCTGGGTGTATCTGCCCAGCGCCCGAGACGTTCTCCCCTGGATGGGCATGGGGAACCCCACCGCGACCCTAATAGAGGATAAAGCGGGAGATAATGAATGAATGAATGAATGAAATGAATTTACACTAAATTTTGAAAATAGGAGAACTGTACAATTATCGACTAACAGATACGAACTGAAATGGTCTTATAAGTTGAAAGTTAAAGTGAGTTAAAGTGAGTATTGTAGGCATGTAATGAGACTTGCAAGTATAGTTGAGGTTAAAGCACAGTGTCAGCAATTATACATCTGCCCAGCCACAACCAGATGCCCACATTGGCAGCTTTTGATGGACTTGGGCTTTACATCCCACAAACTTTAGATTAATAGTCCAAAGCCCTAACGTCTGGGCACTGCTATGCAACTATATTAAAGTAATTAAGAATGTGTGTTAATATTAGTATATATGCACTAATAGTATATGCACTGAAAGGCTAATGTGCTGACCAATAAGCCACATAAACCACAAAACCCGGGTTACATTTTCTGTTTTTTGTTCTACCCTAATATATAAAATAATATGAATAGAAACCATGCATTGAAAAGGGGTAGAAGTTACCTGTTGAGATGCCCAGACCTTGGTTATAGTTTCAAAAAAGTTGTGCACTGGTGTGGTTAAATTAAAATGCACCTAAGTTAAAGTAATTAGGAATAATAGTATATGGTTGGCCCAGCGATGGATTGGCGCCCTGTCCTGGGTGTATCTGCCCAGCGCCCGAAACGTTCTCCCCTGGATGGGCATGGGGAACCCCCCCGCGACCCTAATATAGGAAAAACGGAAGATAATGAATGAATGAATGAGGTGTATATGGGTGACATTACAATGTGTTAATCTGATTGAATTGTTTACTTAAGGTTATTCACTACCTAGCCACTTAAGTACAAGTCTTTGTTACAATACTAAGTGTCTATTTAATTAGCTGAAGCTTATCAGGGGTGCACACAGGTTTTTAATTATGGTATGTTGAACATTTTATGTATAATAAACCCCTACATCACAATACAGTGCAATACATTTGTAGTATATTATACACCATATTAAATTACATGGGAAAAGAAATGCTCCCATTCCCATTGGAAGTGGTAAGTTTTTGTTTTTTTTTAACTTGGCCCAGCACTCTCTTTCAATTCCAAACCACTTTTCAGTCGATATAAATTAAAAGGCTGAGACTGAGCTACTTCCTAACTCAGCAGATTATTGCAGCAGTGTGCACGTTTGAACATACATGCATGAGGAGATCTTAGACCAGCAAACTGTCAATTCATCTTTCTATTGTCAACCAAGTGTCAAATGCCATAAGTAAGGATTAATGATAGACCAACATTATTATTTTTTTAATAGCACACGATCCATTAGTGGTTCATTGATTTTTCTCCATTCTTCATTCTCAGCAGTGTCGCTGGAGTGGTTTTACACCTTAGTGTCACTCCTGGGTTAAGACTAATTCATAAGAAAAAATGCCCATAGGCAGCTTCCTATGAGCACTGCTAAAGCATTAGAACATGAGGAACAAAAACTGTGCAGCCACAGATGAGCCACTTTCTCTGACTTTGTCAAATAGAATGCACAACAAGAGTGTTTTAAAACACAGTTGCACTGCACAGTGCAAATCTTTAATATAATTCCCGATAAGAAATATATGTACATATGACTTTACCAATTTGTTCTGCAGATCCATTTATTACTTTTGCTTAAACCTATACTGAAGTCGCAAGAGGGGTTCCCCATGCCCATCGAGGGGAGAGCGTTTTGGGCTCTGGGCAGATAAACCCAAGACAGAGCACCTATCTATCGCTAGGCACACACTTACTCACATATATGGGGCAATTTAGATCAGCCAATATACTTTGAATCCATGTTTTTGGACTGTGGGAGGAAACTGGGGAACCCGGAGGAAAACCCTCACGGACACAGAGAACATGGAAACTCCACCCAAATTGGGATTCGAACCCGGATCCCCATCGCCGAGAGCCGAACGTGCTAAGCACTAAACCACATAAACCACAAAACCGAGGTCACATTTTACGTTTTTTGTTCTACCCCATATCTAAAATAATATAAATAGTAACTATTCATTAAAAAGGGTAGAAGTTTGCTGTTAAGGTGCCCAGACCTTGGTTCTAATTTCAACAGATGTCGTTATATTAAAGAGTAGGACTGCTTGTTTTTTTATGTCAAGGTCTTAACAACAGACCCTGAGTTCCTCAGTCGTCATGCCGACCCTGTGACCTTTGGCATTAAACTGAATGATGGATTCAGAAGATCATGCAGGCGGCGACTCATCGCTCACTGTTAATGAACAGGTATCGTGTTTCCATTAATCATCTGCTAAATGTTTTGGCTCATGTGATTTCAGGTATTGTATCAATAGTACAACCTTAACAAATTGGTCATGGTGACTAAACAAACTATTTCCAATTGTAAACATTTCTTTTAATGCTCAAGTGAAGCTGCAGCCTACACAGTAATACACTGATTTTCATAAAACAATCTTGTATTTGTTGTAAAATGTGTTCTATTAACTTAAAATTCATTCATTATCTCCCGCTTTATCCTCTATTAGGCTCGCGGTGGGGTTCCCCATGCCCATCCAGGGGAGAACGTCTCGGGCGCTGGGCAGATAGACCCAGGACAGGGCGCCAATCCATCGCCGGGCACACACTCACTCACACAGACACGTACACATACACACTCTATATGGGGCAATTTGGAGAATTTTGGACTGTGGGAGGAAACCGGAGAACCCGGTGGAAACCCACGCGGACACGGGGATCCCTAGTGCTGAGAGGAAAACGTGCTAACCGCTAAGCCACCGTGCCGCCCAATAAAAGAAAGTGTTTGTGAAATTTTACTTTTTATCCTCTATTAGGTTCACGGGGAGGTTCCCCATGCCCATCCAGGGGAGAACGTCTTGGGCGCTGGGCAGATAGACCCAGGACAGGGCGCCAATCCATCGCCGGGCACACACTCACTCACACAGACACTCTCTATATGGGGCAATTTTGAGAATTCAATTGACTTGATCCATGTTTTTGGACTGTGGGAGGAAACGCACACAGACACGGGGAGAACATGGAAACTCCACCCAGATGGGGATTCGAACCGGGAATCCCTAGTGCTGAGAGGCGAACGTGCTAACCACTAAGCCACCGTGCCGCCAATGTGTTATATAATTGTAATTTATTATTATTTATTATTGTTATTATTACCATTAAATTTACTAATACATGAGGCTGATCAGGCACATCTATTGGACTAGTGACATTGTAGTTCTAGCTTTAAAGATAGCTTTAAAGATTTTCACTGACTTAGTTTTCCTGTTTTTGGACAATAAGACACCTGATAATCTGTATATTGATGTCCTGCACTGTTAATGCTCAAGGAGGATAAATCTCCTACTGAGCTCTGGTTCTCACAGGGTTTTTTTCTTTAAAAACTAAATACACAAGGGAGTCTCTTTGGCCTGGTCTTTGGGGGTTCAGGTTTAGAAGACTGTAAAGCTGCTTTAAGAGGATGCACTATTATAAAAGGCATTATATAAATAAATGGACCATAAACTTCAGGACACGGTTGAAACGGTTTTTGTAAAAACATTTGTTTACAAGTCACAGTTTTTCTAGGACTGTCTATAAAACTGTATTTGTTTCATCTCTGTATTTATTTTACCCTACCCTTTTTTAAATTTTCACACCATCCTGTGAATTCATAATAAAAGAAAGTTTTTTCCTCCTGCGTTATCCTCTAGTAGGGTCCCGGAGGGGTTCCCCATGCCCATCCAGGGGAGAACGTTTCGGGCGCTGGGCAGATAGACCCAGGACAGGGCGCCAATCCATCGCTGGGCACACACTCACTCACACAGACATGCACACATACACACTCTATATGGGGCAATTTGGAGAATTCAATAGACTTGATCCATGTTTTTGGATTGTGGGAGGAAACCGGAGAACCCGGAGGAAACCCACACGGACACGGGGATCCCTAGTGCTGAGAGGAGAACGTGCTAACCACTAGGCCACCGTGCCGCTCAATGAAATAAAGTGTTTGTGAAATTACAGAATGTCATTTGTTTACCAATTCCCAGGTGATTGTCATGTCTGGTCATGAGACCATCCGAGTTTTGGAGGTGGAAGTTGATGGGGCAGTTCCATCTTCAGGAGCTCGTGTGAAGGTGGAGGAAGGTAGAGAGTCGTCTTTAGAACCGGGTGAGGGAACCACTCAACATACAGCAGCAGCCAGTACGCTGAGCACAGGTAAAGGAAATGAAAAGAAAAAGAAAAAGTCCATTGCTCATAAAAACAAATATATAATTGTGCTTTGGTGTTTTTTATCTTCTTTATATCTTCGTTTGCAGTTTCCATAGAGGCACCAGTCCCCTCTGTTCAGGCCGTCACAGCTCCTTTTAATGTCTCTCTGCCTCAGCCCCAGACCAGTATGCCAATTGCTATCCAGGCTTGTCCACAAGTAAGACAAAACTCTAACAGTTAAGATTCATAAGTTTGAAGATGAATAATAAGGTACATCACCAAAAATATTCATTCATTATCTCCCGCTTTATCCTCTATTGGGGTCGCGGTGGGGTTCCCCATGTCCATCCAGGGGAGAGCGTCTCAGGCGCTGGGCAGATAGACCCAGGACAGGGCGCCAATCCATCGCTGGGCACACACTCACTCACACAGACACACTCTATATGGGGCAATTTAGAGAACTCAATTGACTTGATCCATGTTTTTGGACTGTGGGAGGAAACCAGACAGACACGGGGAGAACATGGAAACTCCACCCAGATGGGGATTCGAACCAGGAATCCCTAGCGCTGAGAGGCGAACGTGCTAACCACTAAGCCACCGTGCCGCCTATCACCAAAAATATTTAGACATTTTTTGTAAACCAGGTTAATTTGAGTCCAAGGTAGTATATCAATATTACAGCTTTTAGATTTTGCTTTACTTACTTATTGTTGCAGATTAACTGGTTAATAAAGACAATAAACATATTCCAGCTAGGCTGCCAGAGTAGACATACTTCTGACCACATGGTGGGGTTTATTACAATGCTACAAAGATATTGTTTGTTTGCTTTGGGTAGAAACTAATTATAGGAATTTGCAGATTAACAGTCTTTTACTGAATGTAATGCAGAGGTTAAAAGTGTTTTAAGTGAGTAAAATCAAACAGATTTCTGATGAGCTATGACTATTATTATAATATATTATCATTTTGAACAGTAAATACCATTTCAGGGCGGCACGATGGCTTAAGCCTCATTTATACTCCCTCTGCGTACGGAAATGTGTGCGTGCGCTTCATGCGTTATAACAGTTACTGCCCACATACTTTCTTGCGTCAGCTCCGTTGATATGGTTGTTGAACACTACATCCATTAGAGGGCAGTTTAGAGTAAAAATCAAACATGGCGACGGCGGAGGAAATTTTGATTTTGTACAAACTGCAAAAACGACAACGACGTGGTCTGTGAGGCCACTGAACAGGTCGCGACATTTGGATGGAGAATTTTATTCACTTGTCCGCCCAATGAGGGAAATTGATGACGAACGTCATTTCCAATACTTTCGGATGTCTTCCAGGGCATTCGATAACTTGCTTTGCTTTGTAACAACTGTTTGTCCCTGTGCCCCGGCGAAGTAACATCATATAAATGATTAAAATTGCACACACACTCGTATAACCGGTCTTCAAAAAGTTCCACCATGTTTTTCTTCTTCTTCGTGTACATATGGAAGTGGTCGCATCATGCACTGCCCCCACGGTTTCCAGTGGTATTGCTCCGTCCTGTCCGCATCCGCAAGCTTTCAGAAAACGTGCAAATTACGTACGAAATGAACGCAGAGTACGGACAAAAGGCTCTGTCCGTATCCGTTTCCGTATTTAACGTTGAGCATAAATGAGCCTTTAGTGGTTAGCATGTTCGCCTCTCAGCACTAGGGATTCCCGGTTCGAATCCCCATCTGGCTGGAGTTTCCATGTTCTCCCCGTGTCCGTGTGGGTTTCCCCCGGGTTCTCCGGTTTCCTCCCACAGTCCAAAAACATAGATCAAGTCAATTGAGTTCTCCAAATTGCCCCATGTAGAGTGTGTGTGTGTGTGTGTGTGAGTGAGTGCGTGCCCAGCGATATGTTGGTGCCCTGTCCTGGTTGTGTCTGCCCAGCACCTGAAATGTTCTCCCCTGGATGGGCATGGGGAACCCCACCGCGACCCTAATAAAGGATAAAGAGGAAGATAATGGATGAATGAATGAATGAATAGCATTTCATATATCTCGTTTCCCGAAAATTTTAATATAAGTGTATAGTTTACAAGGGATTAATCCAAAATAAAAAAGCAAGCACAAGTCCAAAAGACACATCTGCACCAAAGGTGTAATCATTAGTATGAAATGGGAATAACGAATGTCCTGCAGACATATTATTATCTTACTCATTATCACAAAACTAATTAAAAAAAGTAAGCTGCAACAACAAAAGATAATCATTGTTTATCCGTATAGTGTATTATTATAATAAAAATAAATGTTGCTAGGGTTAGCATTTTTGACTATTTTAATTTTGTTTTGCATAATTTAGACCGGGCGGCACGGTGGCTTAGTGGTTAGCACGTTCGCCTCTCAGCGCTAGGGATTCCCGGTTCGAATCCCCATCTGGGTGGAGTTTCCATGTTCTCCCTGTGTCCGCATGGGTTTCCTCCGGGTTCTCCGGTTTCCTCCCACAGTCCAAAAACATGGATCAAGTCAATTGAATTCTCAAAATTGCCCCATATAGAGTGTGTCTGTGTGAGTGAGTGTGTGCCCAGCGATGGATTGGCACCCTGTCCTGGGTGTATCTGCCCAGCGCCCGAGATGCTCTCCCCTGGATGGGCATGGGAAACCCCACCGCGACCCTAATAGAGGATAAAGCGGGAGATAATGAATGAATGAATGAATGAATAATTTAGACCAAGCAGATATTTACAATGTGCATAGTTTAAGATAAATAGACTAATAAAGCCTAATAAATAAAGACTAATAAGTAATTATATTTAAAGTCAATATCTTGTTTTACTGGACAGTTGATCACTTGAGAGATGCATATAACAAAGACTTTTTTTTAGGTTCTGACTCAGGAAAGCCTGGCCACTTTGATGACCGGTATGATGGCCCAACAGAATCCTCTGAGTCAGTCCATGTTGATTCCACTTAATATGCCCGGCTCGGTGGGTGGACAAGGTGGCCTGGCTGTGCTGACCTTTCCAGCAGCAACACTTGCCACTTTACCTGGCCTAAATGCAGGTGGTCCTGCTGGAGGACTCATCAAACTGCCATTTGCTGGCCTACAGGGTAAGATGCTTTGTATTCAATGTGGCAACCTGACGTTTGCTGTTTTTGTTTATTTGTTGTGAGTTTTTATATGCATTATTATTATTATTCTTATTTTAAAGAAGTGTCTTGTGGTTGATATCAACATTACTTACTTTTTTTACATTCATTAACAGTGATACCGGGCGGCACGGTGGCTTAGTGGTTAGCACGTTCGCCTCTCAGCGCTAGGGATTCCCGGTTCGAATCCCCATCTGGGTGGAGTTTCCATGTTCTCCCCGTGTCTGCGTGGGTTTCCTCCGGGTTCTCCGGTTTCCTCCCACAGTCCAAAAACATGGATCACGTCAATTGAATTCTCAAAATTGCCCCATTTAGAGTGTGTTTGTGTGAGTGAGTGAGTGTGTGCCCAGCGATGGATTGGCGCCCTGTCCTGGGTGTATCTGCCCAGCGCCCGAGATGTTCTCCCCTGGATGGGCATGGGGAACCCCACCGTGACCCTAATAAAGGATAAAGCGGGAGATAATGAATGAATGAATTAACAGTGATACCTGTAGGCAGGATTTTATGTGAAGTAAACATATTTACTTGCTTAAAAAGTATTTGTTGATATACATTTAACAATATATCCATAAGATTATGGACTTCACTGTTTTTGAGGGTTTGTATTTTTATTTAATGATAGTATTAAGGCTACAAAATTCCACTATGTTTTAAAATAGGTTGCTTAACATACTTAGATAGAATTGATGGTCAGTTATATATATATTTACATGAGTTGCCATTAGGGAGCATAATTTAAATAAGCATTATGTATGTCAAACACAGTTACTACAAAATGTCAGGTCTAATACCCAGTCAGTCAAAAATGTCATTTAAAAATGTTGAATTGTCTACATGGAACCTTGATTGTTTCAAACCAGATAATATTGTTTATTTGACAAAACAAAAAAGTCTTATGATCTTTACTAAAAATGGCAATTCTTTACCAGCTGGTGAAATAGATCAAATTTAAAGAATTATTAAATTCTAAAGGAGAAATGAAATTTTTATGCTTTAGGTGGTATGGTAAAAAGTATATTATGTGTATAGTATGATATAGTAAATAGCATAGCTACTTTCTACTCAGTTGATCCAGATGATGGCATGTTGCCACAGCAATTCCGCATCCAATGAGACATGCTGATGGATACTTTGGAGACATTAAATTGTACTAGCCATTAGAGGTGCATGCCTCATTGGACAAAATACTGGTTTCAAGCCCAGGTAAAAAAATAAATAATAATAAAAAAAAAAGAAAAAAGGCCATCCAGTATAAAACTCCCGTTTCTGCTTTATTATTTTTTGTAATTCTTTCCCGTTTCAGTCGATTGAACCCTCAAAGAGCAAGCTAAAGTGACAGCAGGAAAAAAGATCAGTGTACTTAATTATAAGTCACATCCTAAATGATATTTTGTAGGGTATGAGAAACTCCTTATCATTTTTTTGCAGCTGCTACTGTTCTTAACTCCGTTCAACCAGGACTTCAAACTCCTGCGCAGGCTCTCCTGCAGCCTCAGACAGCTGCATTGCAGACAGTCCAACAGCCCCAGACCAACACTGCAACAGCAGCTACAGTCTTGCAGAAAGTTTCTGAGGCCTGTACACCAGTCGCAACACTGCAGGCTGCGAACCTTGCCATCAACCCTGCTATTGTAAGTGTGTCTGTAGATGAACACATGTAGAGCTGCATTAAAACAAAACATAAAAAAGCTTTCTTTTCCCCCAGTGTATGTATGTAAGTGTGTGTGTGCCAGAAATCTAAATATTCCCAGGTGTCCAAATTATAATATATATTTTTTCAGTTCAGTGCTGCGTCTCTCGGAGCACAGCCACAGTTCATTAGCTCTCTGACTACAACTCCCATAATCACTAATGCCAGCGTAGCAGGACTCACCAGCCAGATCATCACTAATGCACAGGGTCAGGTAAGAAAACCACTGCGTTTAAATAGAAAAAATATTATTAATTGAGGATTTGATTTTATACAACACACTTTTTGAATCTCTGATTTCTAGATGAATCCTTTGTTATTGTGTATTTTATTATTATTGTACTGTATGTTATTTTTCTGTGCAATTAATTAATACAGAATGTGTTTTTATAGCTATTTCATATTGGGAATTTTAAAAGGAGAGGAACTTATAATTAAATTGACTATTGATAGTATTGTACAGTAAATGAGTTGTTATACTGCATTCATACATAATTTATGATATTGGTTAGTGTTCAAAATTAAGCTTATTTTTTGGAAGGAACATACTGCCTCCTTGAAAATAAAATGGTGAGGCATGTTTGCTATTTTTGCTGTCTAAACATTTGGATTTGTTTTTTTTTTTATTCTGATGTTTACATCTAGATAAGATAAATAACAGGATATTTTTAATCAGAGCACCCAATTTGTTGGTGAGCCGATATATTAATATTTTTAAAATATTTTTCCAAAATAGGTGATCGTATACTAAAACTAATACTGAAAGGTATATTTTATAACATCACTAAAGAAATCAAAGTCCTTATAACTTTATATTCACTGATTTGATTGATCTTTTCATCTCCAACCCAATACTCTTCCATATACAACAATGTTTATTGGTATCTGGGTTCTAACACTTATAGATTAGATTTTTAATACTATCCTCCATTTCACATAAGCGAAGTAATAAAGATTTAATGTACTTTTATTACTGTACCTTTAGGTGATAGGCACTTTACCTTTGCTGGTGAATCCTGCATCTTTAGCTGGAGCATCAGTAACACCGTCCTTACCAGCCCAAAGTTTGCAGGTGCAGACGGTGGGTCCTCAGCTGCTGCTCAACCCGCAAGGCCAGATCATAGCCACAATCGGGAATAACCATGGTGTTGCTGCTACATCCACTAACTCCTCAGTCCTGCCTAAAACTACTCTTTCACACAGCAAGGCCAACACACAGGTGTGGCGCCGTGGGTCATGACTTCTTGGATGGGTTCATTGTTTTTATAGGCTGCACGTAGTAATTAAATATTTTCAGGTTAATGTGGCTGTTCTAATTGGCGCCGCAGGCTTCTGCTGTAACCATGACACCTTCTCCAGTCATGATTGCCCCACAGCCGTGCACAGGGAAAGCAGTCTCCTCCATCTCGTCATCTATTCCTGTTGCTTGTGCAGAGATGCCCACAGTGGGCCAGCTCGTCAACAGTATGTGCACACTCGCTCTTTTATTATTATTTTTCAGATAATTAAATTTTGGATATCAAAAATCACATTATTGAAATAAATAACAGTAAAACAGCCGAAATAACAGCTTGCAGATGTATTTTGTGGCAAGTTAAAAGTCTTTCAGATAATGTACTTGGTAGTATATCACTCTTGTTTTATTACAATTTCTGAAGTTGTTTTGTATGCGGGGCGGCACGGTGGCTTAGTGGTTAGCACGTTCGCCTCTCAGCGCTACGGATTCCCGGTTCGAATCCCCATCTGGGAGGAGTTTCCATGTTCTCCCCGTGTCTGCGTGGGTTTCCTCCGGGTTCTCCGGTTTCCTCCCACATTCCAAAAACATGGATCAAGTCAATTGAATTCTCAAAAATTGCCCCATATAGAGAGCGTTTGAGTGAATGAGTGTGTGCCCAGCGATAGCGCCCTGTCCTGGGTCTATCTGCCCAGCGCCCGAGACGTTCTCCCCTGGATGGGCATGGGGAACCCCACCGCGACCCTAATAGAGGATAAAGCGGGAGATAATGAATGAATGAATGTTTTGTATGCACAGCTTGTTTAACATTATACACAAATCCCATATATACTTAAGGTCAGGGGACTGTAAAGGGTTTTAGTCTGTGTCATTTTGAGTTGTTTGGGGGTGGGGGGTGGGGGTTAAGCCTTCTGTGGAAGCCATATTTATTCAGCTTTGGAAAATAAACAGAATATTTCATAGCTGCTTCCAGATTTTACTGATGTTTTTTTTTTGGAATCTGTTTTCCATTCAGGGCGGCACGGTGGCTTAGTGGTTAGTACGTTTGCCTCTCAGCGCTAGGGATTCCCGGTTCGAATCCCAGTCTGGGTGGAGTTTCCATGTCCTCCCCGTGTCCGTGTGGGTTTTCTCCGGGTTCTCCGGTTTCTTCCCACAGTCCAAAAACATGGATCACGGTCAATTGAGTTCTGCAAATTGCCCCATATGGAGTGTGCATGTCTGTGTGAGTGAGTGTGTGCCCAGTGATAGATTGGCACCCTTTCCTGGGTGTATCTACCCAGCGCCCAAAACGTTCTCCCCAGGATGGGCATGGGGAACCCCCCCGACCCTAATAGAGGATAAACGCGGAAGATAATGAACCAATGACACTTGTTTCACTTGCACTAAAGTATGATTGTGTATATTCTCTCTGTTTGTATTTGGGATTATTTGCCTACCACATTCTTGCATAATTTTTTATCTTTATTCAGATGTTATAGCAAGTGGAAATAACCTTTAATTTCAATATCCCAATTCTTTTTTTCTGCACAGAGCCACAGGCCGGGGTGAATGAAGAAGAGGGTATAAACCTGGAGGAAATCAGGGAGTTTGCCAAAAATTTTAAAATCCGCAGGCTCTCCTTAGGGCTAACCCAAACGCAGGTGGGCCAGGCTCTAACAGCCACTGAGGGACCAGCCTATAGTCAGTCTGCTATCTGCAGGTAAGTCTTTATTTATTTTGACTTATACCGAGGATGCGTCTGAAACTCCCAGCATTTAGCTATGAGGTCAGCCTGTTTGTTCTCAGACTTAACCTTGCGTGCAGGTTTGAGAAGCTTGACATCACACCGAAGAGTGCTCAGAAACTGAAACCTGTTCTGGAGCGGTGGCTTGCCGAGGCAGAGCTTTGGAACCAGAAGGGCCAACAGAATTTGATGGAGTTTGTTGGAGGAGAGCCGTCCAAGAAACGCAAACGTCGAACCAGCTTTACCCCACAGGCCATTGAGGTTTTGAACAGCTATTTTGAAAAAAACGCTCTTCCAACTGGCCAGGAGATTACCGAAATAGCCAAGGAACTTAATTACGACAGGGAAGTTGTACGGGTTTGGTTTTGCAACCGCAGACAGACTCTAAAGAATACCAGTAAGATTAACGTCTTCCAAGTGCAGTAGAGAGGACGTAAAGCTGGAAATTTGGATGATCTGAAGGAATTTCTTTCGTTACATGTTTATACTTGTTGCCAAGTGTCAAGTTGTTCAGTCTGATGAACTTTGAATATAACTAAAGGAAACAAAATTTCCGTAATCTTTAAACTTGTGTAAAGTTTGCACTTACTCTTAATGTGATCATAAAGTCTAAAGTGCCAACAGCAATTAAGGAACCACTCTTTAGTTTGACTGTTAATTGTAATGTCCAAATGACCTGTAATTAATCTTCATATTTGGTTTGGAATAGAATTTGCAGGTTAGGTTGCACAGTGAACTGATTCCCTGAAGTGTAGTCAGTGCTTCCATTTATTTAAAAAACATAATTAAAAAAATGTATCAGTTTTTAACGATTCAGTTAAATACCAGACAAATTTAACATAACTGTTTATAAAATGCCTTGGTAAGATTTTTGCGCATTGGCACATGAATGCACACAGGGTTTATATAATGCATTTCTAGCTGTATGGACACAAATAAGTAGTGTCAGTGATGGAAAGTGTACATTTCTAACAGTTTGGGGAAGAAGAGCACTTTCTCATACCATCATAACTTTGCTTAACTGTTTAAATGCTCATATGTGTGAATGTGAACAAAAATCCAAATTCACACTTTATAAGCCTATTGACAGCCTTTTCAGATGGATGAATAGCTGCTGTAATAGTTTAGAAGTTTGGTACGATATTTAGTCACATAACTTATTGTTAAGTTGATATGAAGATGGTAATTAATCTAAAGCCCATAAACAGGGTCTGAATTTGGCCCACAAGACACATATTGAATAGCCATGTTTAAATGTAACTGTGAAAAAATACTGGACAATCAGTACCATGGGGCACCTCTTTTTATGAAAATGAACTAGATAAGAATGACAGATGCACACTAAAATCTATTGTTTTAAATAGAGCATTTAAAAAGTCTTAAATATTTAAGATTGCAACATTAACATGACTAATTACATTAAAGATGTAGTGTTAGTGTATAGCAAACTTAATGTTGGAAAAAAATGTCTGCCTTAAGTTGGCATGTGATATCTATAGTGTGGAAGACATGTCCTTATTGTAAAAGTCCTTTTGAAGGCAATAATAGATGAAGGATTGTGAGCTTGTGTTTCAGCTTCTTGTAATATAGTTCTCAGTCACTTGCATTTTATATATCCGTATTCCTGGTTTGTTCTTTGACACCCCATTCATCTTAATAGTTTTAAATAACATTTGATCCTTATCTTATATGTAAGCATCGGCGATTCATAATATTTTGATTCTTTAGTATGTTTAGCGAACAAGTTTGTGTTTAGCCAGAAGCGGTTCACATTTTAAGATTGAGATATTGTAACACTACAACAAAAATAAGAAATTTGCTTAGCCGTGTTTTTTTGTTTCGTATGTAGGTGTAATATGAATCTGTTATTGTGAATTTCAATATGCATTTGATTTGTGGCAAATGCAAAAAAGGATTTATTATATCATTTTCAGTTAGCATGATCTTCATAAATTGTATGGCGCAACCAGCAGCTTTTAAAAAAAAACATTTTTTGGCATACCCAGTTCCATGAAGTTCTTTGATTTATTTACTTGAATAACATTTGAAAATATCAAAATCATTTGTTGTATAACTTTTAATACTTGTTCTCTTGCAGTAAAGTGTGGTTTTAATGCAGCCTGTCATTTGTTGGATGAATATTAATAAACAAATTGCAAAAAACATTCATTCATTCATTATCTCCCCCTTTATCCTCTATTAGGGTCGCGGTGGGGTTCTCCATGCCCATCCAGGGGAGAACATCTCGGGCGCTGGGCAGATAGACCCAGGACAGGGCGCCAATCCATCGCTGGGCACACACTCACTCACACAGACACACTCTATATGGGGCAATTTTGAGAATTCAATTGACTTGATCCATGTTTTTGGACTGTGGGAGGAAACCGGAGAACCCGGAGGAAACCCACGCAGACACGGGGAGAACATGGAAACTCCACCCAGATGGGGATTCGAACCGGGAATCCCTAGTGCTGAGAGGCGAACGTGCAAACCACTAAGCCACCGTGCCGCCTTGCAAAAAACCAAATATCAACAGTGAATTGCGGATCAAGGTGGACAAAGTCCTTTTTTGGTGCAGTGTGCATGTTCTCTTTATGGCTGGGTGGGTTTACTCCCACCGGTCAAAATGTACTAGTAAACTGATAATACAACATTTTTCAAAAACAAAAACATTTATTCCTCATTGTATAAGAGGTAAGCACATTTTAATTCAATAAACTCTTACACTACCAGTCTATACGGCTAGCATGAGGTTAATTAAAAGCTGTTTAATGATGCCTTTTTATTTTTTACCAATATGATGGTGTTATTTGTGCCAAAGGGCCTGACAACTTTGAAAATTTGTAACATTTTTACATTTTTTACATTGTATTACATAATAAGTGATTTGGGACGGCACGGTGGCTTAGTGCCATTTGCCTCTCTGTGCCTGGGATTCCCAGTTCGATTCCCAATCTGGCTGGAGTTTCCATGTTCTCCCCGTGTCCGTGTGGGTTTTCTCCGGGTTCTCGGTTTCCTCCCACAGTCCAAAAACATGGATCAAGTCAAATGGATTGCCCCATATAGAGTGTGTCTGGGTGAGTGAGTGTGTGCCCAGTGATAGATTGGCGCCCTGTCCTGGGTGTATCTGCCCAGCGCCCGAGACGTTCTCCCCTGGATGGCCATGGGGAACCCCCCCGCGAACCTAATAGAAGATAAAGCGGAAGATAATGGATGGATGGAATAAGTTATTTGGAGCTTGTGGTTAAGGAACCAGCCTTGTGACCTGCTTAGTTCGATTCCTGGTCCCACCAAGTACTATGGCTGAAATGCCCTGGGCAAGACACCTAACCTACATTACTCCTCGTATACAGGGCTGCCCATGGCTTCGGACAAGTGTGCTCACTTTACTCAGTGTGTGTGTGTGTGTGTGTGTGTGTGTGTGTATGTGTGTGTTTTTCACACTGTGCAGATGGATTAAATGTGGAGGACAAATTCCTTTGTGTGCAAGCACAATAGGCAAAATGGATCACTTCATCTTTATATTTTAGTTTGAGGGCGACAAGGTGGCTTAGTGGTTAGCATGTTCTCCTCTCAGCACTAGGGATTCCTGGTTCAAATCCCAATCTGGGTGGAGTTTCCATGTTCTCCCTGTGTCCATGTGGGTTTTCTCCGGGTTCTCCGGTTTCCTCCCACAGTCCAAAAACATGGATTAAGGTCAATTATCAAAATGACCCCATATAGAGTGTGTATGTGTGAGTGAGTGTGTGCTCAGCGATAGATTGGCGCCCTGTCCTGGGTGTATTTGCCCAGCGCCCGAAATATTCTCCCCTGGATGGGCATGGGGAACCCCACCCCCGGGACCCTAGTAGAGGATAGAGCAGAAGATAATGGATGGATGGATGGAATAAGTTATTTGGGGCTTGAACCAGCCTTGTGACCTGAAGGTCCCTGGTTCGTTCAATTCCTGGTCCCACCAAGTATTATGGCTCCCTGTATACAGGGCTGCCCATCCCTCAGTGTGTGTGTGTGTGTGTGTGTGTGTGTGTTTTTTTTTCCCACTGCGTAGATTGATTAAATGTGGAGGACAATTTCCTATGTGTGCAAGCACAATAGGCAAACTGGATCACTTTATCCTCTACTAGGGTTGTCGGGGGGGGTTCCCCATGCCCATCCAGGGGAGAACGTTTCGGACTCTGGGCAAATACACCCAGGACAGGACGCCAATCTATCACTGGACACACACTCACTCACACAGACACACTCTATATGGGGCAATTTGGAGAATTTATTGACGTTGATCCATGGTTTTGGACTGTGGGAGGAAACTGTAGAACCCGGAGGAAACCCACGTGGACACGGGGAGAACATGGAAACTCCACCCAGATTGGGATTCGAACCGGGAATCCCCAGCACTAAGAGGAGAACATGCTAACCACTAAGCCACCGTGCCATCACTTTCATTCATTCATTCATTATCTCCCGCTTTATCCTCTATTAGGGTCGCGGTGGGGGGGTTTCCCATGCCCATCCAGGGGAGAACGTCTCGGGGGCTGGGCAGACACACCCAGGACAGGGCGCCAATCCATCACTGGACACACACTCACTCACACAGACACACTCTATATGGGGCAATTTGGAGAATTCATTGACGTTGATCCATGGTTTTGGACTGTGGTAGGAAACCGGAGAACCCGGAGGAAACCCACGCGGACACGGGGAGAACGTGGAAACTCCATCCAGACTGGGATTCGAACCGGGAATCCCCAGCACTAAGAGGAGAACATGCTAACCACTAAGCCACCGTGCCATCACTTTCATTCATTCATTCATTATCTCCCGCTTTATCCTCTATTAGGGTCGCGGTGGGGTTCCCCATGCCCATCCAGGGGAGAACGTTTCGGACTCTGGGCAAATACACCCAGGACAGGACGCCAATCTATCACTGGACACACACTCACTCACACAGACACACTCTATACGGGGCAATTTGGAGAATTCATTGACGTTGATCCATGGTTTTGGACTGTGAGAGGAAACCGGAGAACCTGGAGGAAACCCACGCGGACACGAGGAGAACATGGAAACTCCACCTAGATTGGGATTCGAACCGGGAATCCCCAGCACTGAGAGGAGAACATGCCAACCACTAAGCCACCGTGCCATCACTTTCATTCATTCATTCATTATCTCCCGCTTTATCCTCTATTAGGGTCGCGGTGGGGTTCCCCATGCCCATCCAGGGGAGAACGTTTCGGGCGCTGGGCAGACACACCCAGGACAGGGCGCCAATCCATCACTGGACACACACTCACTCACACAGACACACTCCATATGGGGCAATTTTGAGAACTCAATTGACTTGATCCATGTTTTTGGACTGTGGTAGGAAACCGGAGAACCCGGAGGAAACCCACGCGGACACGGGGAGAACATGGAAACTCCACCCAGATTGGGATTCGAACCGGGAATCCCCAGCACCGAGAGGAGAACATGCCAACCACTAAGCCACCGTGCCATCACTTTATCACATTATATTTCAGTTTGAAGCATTACGGTCATGTCCTCGCTTTGAAGTCAGTATCCAAAATGACACAACTCACCCCACGCGACCCTAATAACTAGAAAATCATAGAATTTAATAGAAGGAGCTAAATGTAAAATGTTCTACGAAAGAACGTGAAGTAAAAAGTACTTTTTTAAAGAGTTTTGTGAGCTTTAGCACCGAGGCTACAGGGGGCAGACATAATGCACTCCACTCTGAGCAGGTGAAGAAGATGACTGCGGATATTACGGCAATCTCTAGCAAATACAAGCGATAAACAAAAATGGTTTTCGGTTAAAAATGTGGACCGGGTTCCTCCCTCGTGTGCTTTAGAGCCGTTTCTTTGTAGGCCACGATTTTTGCAGCTCGTACCAAACCAGAAGGTCGTTTCGTGGTACAACTTGTGCTAACTGTCCCTCTCTCCCTGTCGACTCCAGTTGCTTTAGTTGTTTGCTTCGCAGCGGAGATTAAAACATGGCGTGAACTTCAGCACAGGGTAAGTAAGTGCTCTCTCTCTCTCTCTCACACACACACACACACGAAGCATCTGTAAACTTCCTATCTAATGCATTTATGCACATAATTCTGTCGGAATTATTTATACAGCTTAACACGGCGCATTTAAGTTGGCGGGTTGTATACCGAACGGTTTACTGTTACTCCGAGTACCACTACTTTCCTGCTGTTCTTTACAAAGTCTTACCATTCGAACATCACCGTGTTCCGTACACCCGCTCAGCTGGTTTTCCCACACGTCAGAACGAAGCGTTCTAAACTTTATCTTGTTAAGTTCCACGGCGGACACGTTTGCACACAAACGCCACAGCCAGCAGCTGTCCAACACGCTGCGGAATGCACTGTTATTGAAATGTTACTACGTCGTTTTACTTTCCTGTGATTAAACGATAGCCATGCATGATCCTATATAAACCTGATGGACATCCCATGCTAAATTCGTGCATTAATGTTAAGTATCCCCCTTAAGTATTCTTGTTTCTGGGTTTGTGATCTGATCTGATCACATTATTGTCGACCAGTAAATTATCCTGATGTGCACTTTATTGTAGTACCATATAAGCATTAAAATTGAAATCTCCAGTTTACCCATCAGCATGTCCTTAGAATGTGGCAGGCATCTGGAGAACACACACTTTTATTTTTCCCTACTGAGAATCATACCCAGAACCTTCTTGGTGTGAGGCACTGGCACTACACTCAACTGTGTGTGCAAATGTGCCACCTCATACTCCGATATGCATTTAAATTTTAGATTTGTTGCTTCAGTAAGGTGTTCTAATAGCAGGATTTATAATGTGCTTGAATAAGGTTATACTACAGTGATGCCCCTAATTTTGGTACTCTCAATTCATATACATATATATATATATATATATATATATATATATATATATATATATATATATATATATATATTATATATATATATATATATATATATATATATATATATATATATATATATATATATATTTATATTATATTATATATATATATATATATATATATATATATATATATATATATATATATATTTAAAAAAAAAAAAAAGTAGCCAGCCAAACTTTTGAACACTTGTGCCATTGTCTATTTTTACATACCATTTATTGTGTGTCTTATTACTAAAAGTTAGTTCATGTTTTGCTTTTTGTGTTTAAACAAACTGCTGTAATAACAGTACATATGCTACAAGGTTTGTTGTTTCCATGCTCCATGTTGTTTCCACTGTTGTGCAACTCTCGCTATAAATTATACATCTTTGGTTCCTATAAAACTGGTGCAAGTGCAGGCTGGTTTTCTAGCACCTATTAAGCCCGAATGAATTCAGTTTAAGAGGCCAAGTAATTTTTGGTTAAAAAGAGATATTATTTTTAAGTTTACCCAATCCACACATGTCTACATGTTTTTTTTTTGTTTGTTTTTTTTGTTCTTACAGCATTCACTTTAAAGCTCAAAACTGTTGATGTAGAAGTACACAGGCCGAAAATGAGAGAGTTTTTTTTTTTTTTGCATGTTCATGTGTTTATCCTGTAGCTGTGTTCAGGATTTCACACTATACAGAAATAGATGAAAGATGGTTTATTGAGAATTTGTAGCTGTGTATCAAGTGTAAATCTGCAGAGGTTTTGGTTTGTTTTCTTATGACAGAGGTGAGTGTGATCCTGCACAGAAGCCGAAACACATCGAGGCTCCTTCTGTTCGTAGTCAGCACAAGCTCAGTTTTCTCCTTATCACAATGGCTTGGGCTCTGAAGCTTCCCCTTGCTGATGAGGTGATCGAATCAGGGCTGGCACAGGATTTTGATGCCAGCCTGTCTGGAATTGGCCAGGAGCTTGGTGCTGGAGCTTATAGCATGAGGTATGTGAAATTGCAGCTCATCTTGGATGGTGTCAACAACAAAATATCTTAAACTCTTAAATATTTACAGAGCTTATAAACATTTATATCTTTACAAGGCTATATTAAAATTGATGTATCCATATACAGTGTTTAAATATCATGAAAATTCTAAAAAAAATCTATTCGATCTTAATCCTGTCTATATGTGTTTGAAACAATGGTCCTGTTTAGATCTGAATGTTTGTGTGATCAAGCTGATACAGCTTTTAAAATATGCATTCACACCTGGCATTACAAATGCATCTTATGTGACCACTTGTATTCAGTTAAATGTGCCACAAAAAAGGATATCGTTGAACAAGTTTGTCTTTCGAACTTGCGGAAGGTAAAAAAAAAAGCCTTCAAACAAATTGCCTCCACAAGACTACAGGGTTTACTACAAAAAGTGCATAAATAAAGTCTATACTGTTGCATAACCTAAAATCATTTTTAAGTGAAGTATAATAATATAATCTAAATAAAGCATGTAATACAGAATGTATTATTTGCTTAAATAAATAATATTTATCTGGGTGGAGTTTCCATGTTCTCCCCGTGTCCGCTTGGGTTTCCTCC